>CAUYLG010049611.1:0-65552 GCA_963573385.1 Cacajao melanocephalus
CTAGCCTGGGCAATAGAACAAGAATCCCGTTCTCTCTCCCTCTTTCTCTTCCCTCTTTCTTTCTCTCGTACATTCTTTTTTTTCTTTCTTTCACTCTCACTTTCTTTCCTCTCTTTTTCTTTCTTTCAAAAAAAAAAAAAAGAAATTAAAACAGTGGTGGTCTCTGGTGGAGATTTTCTAGGGTGATGGAAATTTTTCATACCTTGATTTAGACGTTGGTTACATGGGTGTGTACATTTGTCTAAATGTGTTGAATGGTACACTTAAAATCTGTGCATTTTACTGAACATAAATTATATCTCAAACAAATAAAATAACATTTTCTCACTTTCCTTGGGATGAAGAAATTTTCCCACTCTTCATCGTAGAGAGGTAGGTGGCTGGGGCCTCCAAGAGGCAGCTGAATGTGGTAGAAGGCACATTGGCTTTGGAGACAGGCTCTGATTCTGATTCTATTTTGCCATTTGTGGCCTTGGACAAGCTGATCTCCAATTTTCTAATCTTTAAAATGGCTGGGAGAGTGCTGTCATAATAAAATGAACTAACACAGTAAAGGGCCTGGCATATAGCTGGTGCCCAAGCAGCTCCTCCTGCAGGAAGCCTTCCCTGACTTCTCCAGACCTCGTCAGGCACCTTCATTTCCACACACCAGCCTCGATGCATGTGCCATTCAAAGCTGTGTGTCAACAGTAGCAGTGCAGATCTTTGACAGTCACAGAACTTTGTGGGTATTTACTGAATAGTCAGACTGCAAATATGGAATCTGTAAATGCCAAGAGTCTACTATATTAGAATATTTTTATTTTTCTGGTCCCCACCCTCTCCTAGGCTTTCAGATCTTGAGGGTACAGCCTGGGTGTTTCTCAGCTTTGCTTCTCCCCAGGTATCAAAAGTGCTCAATAAACATTTGACCAGTAAGTGAGTAACTTTTAAGTAAATTAGTACATGTATGAGTAACTGAATAAATGCATGAAAGAATGCATACACTAGTGAATGTATGAATAATAGACAATTAGTGCATAAGTGGGGGAAATAGGTGAATGGTGAATCAAGAAATGAGTAGAGAATTAAAGGAGTGAAGATGAAGGAATGAATGAAGCAAAGCTGGTTACCTTTCTTCCGAATGGCTTTGTGCTTGTGGCAATCCAAACAGGCCCATTCTGGAGCCCTGGGAAGAGTCAGAGCTGGTCCACCTGACAGACACCCCGGGTGACAGCCCAGCCACTGGGGCCCTCCAAATGTACTCATTCTGGAGACTTCTCCTTCTTTCCTTCCAGCCATGATCTGCTACTCCTCTATGGAGCTAGTGGCACCAAGGGACTGTGAGGCAGGGCATGAGTCCAGGGGGCAGGGAGGTAAATGCATGGCTGTCCTCTCTCTTCCCAAACCCCCGCCACCGGCGGTGAGGACCTGCTGCCTCCCCCGACGCCACGTCCCTGAGCAGATGTCTCTCCTGTCTTGTCAGCAACAGCGCGGCTGTCAGGAGTTTGCATTATTTATATGCTCGGTAACATTTACTGGGATTTAGTGTTTAATAACTGTCACTCCAATATATCTTTTCTTAATCCCTTCAGATCTGCTGCTGTAGCAACTTTAAATATTTATCAACACTGTTCATGTGTTCGTTGGTTGGGTTGCAATTTTCTTGTAATTAAAGATTTACAAGACACTGCTCCAGACTTAGGAAGGCTTGGTAGAGATCAAAGGGGGAGGGGAGGAGACCTCTGGTCTTGGAATCGGCTGCTTGGAATCCAAAGCTAGAATTCACTCTCCTGGGAGAGGTGGAAGCTCATTCACTGGTTTCCATAAGCCTTCTCCTTTCCCTCTCTTTCACATAGCCCCGTGTTCTAAGTGGACCCTATGGTAATATACAGACCAGAGTGTGGTTCTCCCTTCCTCTGGAGTCCCTGCTATATGCCAGGCAGGGGCTAGGTACTGAGGGACAGGAGGGAGCAGACAGAATAGGTCCCTGCTGACATGGCGCTTCCATTGCAGTGCAGAGACAGACAATACACATGGAAACAAAGAGAAGTTTTAAAATCAGTTTAAATTTTGAAAAACACAGATGTTGACAGAGGATGGGACCTCAGAGTTCTTTATTGCAAGCAATAGAAATTAGTTCTGGAAAACTTAAGCAAAAGGACATTTCTGGAAGGATAAGAGGAATTCAGAGGATCAAAGGAAAGAAGAAAAGAGAAAAAGAATAAAAGAAGGCACAGGAACCGGGGTTATTTTGGGCACCTTTATGGCAGGCACTCAAAGACAGTCTCTTCAGGGGGTGGCCACTGGGACAAATGTCTCCCAATGGTGTTCTGGGTTTGTGACACTTTGTTCAGGATTCATAATCCAGGGACAAAGGGTCCTCACTCTTTGGCCAGGGGAGAGCATGATGAAGACCAGGGACCTATGATTGACAGTTTCATCAGGACTGTATCCACTGGGGCAGGGGGAGTTATCCAAAGCAAGATCTGGTGATGCCACAGGAGGGGGCTCCAGGTGATGAGCCTGGGCATGCTGAAACGTCAGTGTGCAGTGTACCACAGGCCATTCTAAGCTGTAACCAGGACAATGGGAGGAGCCAGGCCCATGAAGAACTGGGGAAGAGACAGCAGCAGGTGCAGAAGCCCCGTGGTGAGAAAGAACTCAGGTCCTGCTTTTGCCATGGATTGCACCTGCTTCTCCCTTTGCCTTCCACCTTGATTGGAAGCTCCCTGAGGCCTCCTCAGAAGCAGATGCTGCCATGCTTCCTGTATAGCCCACAGAACCACGAGCCAATTAAACCCTGCTTTCTTGATAACTTACCCAGTATCAGGCATTTCTTTATGTCAATGCAAGAATAGCTGAATACAACAAGGTTTTAAAAGGGGGTTTTCAAGGGCTAGGGTGTTGTGTTCTGCTTTCCCCCAAGCATTGAGCTTGAAAAATAGGCCCATCTCCGGTTCTCAGGGTCTCCCTGGGCCATGTCTGAGGACCAGAATTTTGTCTATTCCAGATGGAATAGGATAGAAGGCCCAGCTCTAGAGGGCTTCTCCCAGCTGCTGTGACAGGGAAGCCAGTAAGGGTGGAATTCTAGTTAAGTTGTGTTTCTGGAGGCCTGCGGTGGACCAGGTGTTAGGTTCCGTAGACTCAGGATGGATGAGATACGTCTACAGTTCTCAGAGCACTTATCTTGTGGGAGAGATACACGCAGATTATAGCAGAGCAGTGATAGAAGGAGAGTTGATTTGAAACCTTCTTTTGCAAAACAGGTGTTTAATGCTACAAATTTCTCCATAAGAACTACTTTTGTGGCATCCCAGGGTTTTGTTGTTGTTATTGTTTTTGATTTTTTAGAGACAGAGTCTTGACTCTCTATCGCTCAGGCTGGAGTGCGGTGGCACAATCATGGCTCACTGTAGCCTCGAACCCCTTGGCTCAAGCCATCCTGCTGCCTCAGTCTCCCAAGTAGCTAGGACTACAGGTACATGCCATGTGCCTGGCTAATGTTTTTATTTTTATTTTTGTAGAGATGGGGTCTCGCTCTGTTGCTCAGGCACTGGTTTTAAACTCCTGGCCTCAAGTGATCCTCCTGCTCTGGCCTCCAAAGCGCTGGGATTACAGGTGTGAGCCACTGTACCCAGGCCGATCCTACAGATTTTGATATGTTGTATTTTTATTTTCACTCAGTTGAAAATATTTCCTAAGTTCCCTTATCCTTGGCCCATGGATTGTTTAGAATTTGTTATTTAGTTCTCAAATATTTAGGGATTTTCTAGTTACCTTTCTGTTATTGATTTTTAATTTATTTCTACTGTGGTCAGGGGATATATTTAGTGTGACATAAATCCTTTTAAACTTATTGAGTTTTATTTTATGGCCCAGAAGACGATCTTTCTTGATAGAAGTTTCATGTAGACTTAAAAAGAATGTGTCCTCTGCTGTCGGATGGAGTGTCCTCGAAATGTTCATGAAGTGAGTTGGTTGATAGTGTTCATATATTCTATATCCTTGTTAATATTCTGACTACTTGTTCTATGAGCTATTGAGAGAGGGTATTAAAATCTCTGACTATCATTATGAGTTGGATTTGTCCATTTCTCCTTGCAGTTCTGTCAGTTTTTGCTTCATGTATTTTGGAGCTCTGGTAAAAGGTACAGAAATGCTTAGAATAGGTATACAATAAAGAACTATTCAGCCTAAGTATTAATTGAGAACGTTGAGAAATTTGGGTCTAGGGCTAATTATTACACACTCCGGAAGCAAGACTCTTCTTGTATGTACTTATCTGCTGCCCCGTGAATCATGGGGTTTTCCAGTCTGGCCTGTAGGAACAGGCACCATTCCTGGTTTGTGTGTTGAACACTGTTGCCTTTCATTCTTCTTCGTTTGTTTGTTTTTTGAGACAGGGTCTGGCTCTGTCACCCAGGTAAGAGTGCAGTGGACAATCATCACCACGGCCTCGACCTCCCGGGGCTCAAGCCATGCCTCCCGTCTTAGCCTCCCAAATGGCTGGGACTACAAGCATGCGCCATTGCACCCAGCTGAACTTTCATCATTCTTTTCTTTTTTTTTCTTCTTTTTGAGACGGAGTCTCACTCTGTCGCCCAGGCTGGAGTGTACTGGTGAGATCTCGGCTGACTGCAACCTCTGCCTCCCAAGTTCAAGCGATTCTCCTGCTTCAGCCTCCCAAGTAGCTGTGACCACAGGCGTAGTTCAGCTTTTTTTTGTAATTTTAGTAGAGACGGGGTTTCACCATGTTGACCAGGCTGGTCTCAAACTCCTGACCTCAAGTGATCTGCCTGCCTCGGCCTCCCAAAGTGCTGGAATTACACCCAGCAAACTTTCATCCTTGCAGATGATTCTTTCCCCAGCCTCGCATAGGTTCCTGACCTACATGTGCTGATCGGTACTCAGCTGAATACATAAGGCTGGGGCGGGGGGTCTCTTTAGATCTCAGGGTTCTCTCTCTGTGCAGTGCTTTCCCCTCCAGTTTTCTTTCCTGTGAATTCTACCTGCCTTGTAGCTAGAATCTCAGCATTGTCTCTTCTACTCAGGGAATCCATCAGGCTCCACTTGGTTCCTCCTCCCTCCTGGAAGGAGGCCTGGAAACTTCCTTAAGTCAGTAAGCTGGGGCAGTCACAGGAGTGACCTTGTTCCTTTCCCATCTCTCAGGGATTATTGCCTTTCATTATCTGGTACCCTGTGTCTTATAAATAGTTGTTTCATAGATTTTGTCGGTTTTTGGTTGTTTTAGGTGGGAGGCTAAATTCTGTCTCTGTTAATCCATTTTGGTGGAAGGCCAGTCTCTTTGCATTTGGTAGACCAATTTCAGATGCTATGTGGAACCTGGGATCCAGGATCTCCAGTGGAGATCCTGACGCTTTGTTGTTGTTGTTTTTTAATTAATTTATTTTTTTTTTCCTTGTCTATTCTGCTCATGTAGAGACCCAGAGGCTTTGGAAGGAAGGACATACTCTCTTTCTCAGGTCATTATTCTAGTCTTGCTCTGTTGCCAGGCCAGAGTGCAGTGGCATGATCTCAGCTCACTGCAACCTCCCCATCCTGGGTTCAAGTGATTCTCCTGTCTTAGCCTCCCAAGTAGCTGGGACTACAGGCACGTGCCACCTTGCCCGGCTAATTTTTGTATTTTTAGTAGAGACAGGATTTCACCATGTTGGCCAGTATGGTCTCAATCTCTTGACCTCGTGATCCGTTCACCTCGACTTGCCAAAGTGCTGGAATTACAGGAGTGAGCCACCGCGCCCGGCCAGTTTAGGCTTTTTATTGGCCCTAATAAATTAAACCCCTGATCATTGGACACCACATGAGCATGCAACCCAAGCTACCCATCATGAATGAACCATGCCGTGAATTCAGGCATGTCCAGCCACACTCCATAATCAAGTGCAAGTGATATGAGTGGGACTGGGCAGAGCAGGTGCCAAGGGCTGGTGAAAATGGTATGAGCCACTCACGTAAGTTCCAGTGTGCCCACTTCTGCTGCACTGCTAAATCTCCCTCAATCTGCCCCTAGGACAGCATGCAGAGTTGACTGGGGAGGCAGATGCCTACGACTGCTTTGCGAAACTCTTTATGATCTGTTGGCCCTCACTCAAAGTAAACTACTCTTGCCTTACCTCTCCATTCAGAAGAGCCTCTGAAATAGAGAACAGAAATCCTTCTAGTGGGCTGTGCTTTGAGCAGTACAACTTATTGACTGCTTTACTTGGAAGGAGAGATGGCCTGAGGTAAGGCCCTTATGAATGCATGTGCTTTGCTAGTGGTTTGGCCAGTTGGTCAAAAACGTGGAAGGGGTAAGATTTAAGGATTGGTGATGAGGAAATTTAGAAAAAAAGCGGTGTGGATTGGCCTCCTAGAATGGGCAAAGAATATGAGAATATTTCTGTTTCATGTGGACATCTATCAAGCTCCTGTTGGTAGTCAGGTAGACAGGCAGACAAGGTGGTCTACTTTGAGGATGCTGATTAGTCTGTTCCTTCGGTGACGCAGGGTTTGCTCAGTGGGCTTATGGACAGAGTGGCCCTGATGGCTCAGTAGAGGGCTTGGAATAGGCTTAGCCACATGGACTCACCAAGACTAACCTGGTTACGGCCATTGTTGAATGTCCAACATTCTACAGCAGAAACCAACCCTGAGCTCCTGACTTGGTGCCATACTGTGGGGGGACCAGCCTGCTGTTTCAGGCTAGGCTGGTTATTTCAGATCCATCCATGGAAGAGTTATGCTTTGTCCTTCTGAAACATACACTCCATGTGGAATGATGATCTCTGCCAACCAGTCACTTCTGTAATGATGGGGCCAGCATGCAGACAACTTTTTTTGCTTTTTGTTTTTTTTTTTTTTTTTTGGCCTAGGGAACAGATATCTGGTTCACCAGGCTGTGGCAGATAGATCTTGCTGCAATGGACGCATCATCAAAAGAGTCTAGAGACAGCCTGTGAAGTGGTACGTGATCTGGAGTCAGTTACAGGAAGAAATGAACAGCCAAGTCTTGACACACTCATGCTTTGTGCAGGGGCTCAGTGTTTGTCGTGCTGATGAGGCCACGGCAGCGTGGCAGTGTGCATGCGTGCACATGTGTGTTGCATGCCAACATCTCATCTTTCTGATCAGCTGGGGAATTTTTTTTTGAGATGGAGTTTTGCTCTTGTTGCCTAGGCTAGTGTGGTGCAATGGCACAACCTTGGCTCACTGCCACCTCTAACTCCTGGGTTCAAGTGATTCTCCTGCCTCAGCCTCCTGGGTAGCCGGGATTACAGGCATGTGCCACCACATCCGCCTAATTTTTGTATTTTTAGTAGAGACGGGGTTTCACTATGCTGGCCAGGCTGGTGTAGAACTCCTGACCTCAGATGATCCACCTGCCTCAGCCTCCCAAAGTTCTGGGATTATGGCGTGAGCCACTGTGCCTGGTCTGGGGACAGCTTTAAGGCAAGGAATGAGTGAGGCAGTGAGGCAGTCTCTGACCCCTTGTCTATTCTGGGTCTAGCATATTTTCTGTCACAGTGTAGTTTCATTTGTTGAATGAGGAGAAGAAAAAAAAATGAATACGTATATCCTTTGAGTCAGATGGGATCTCAGAGATTATCTAATTCCTCCCCAACCACAATGGGAGTCTCTTTGTTGGCATCCCCGACTGGTAGCCACCTAGCTTCTGCTTTTTATTTACAATAATAGTTCGTGTGAGGCACTCCAGCTTATGTGCTTAATCTCAAATAAGCCTCAAAACTCAAGGAGGTATTAGCATGCTTATGTGCCGATGAAGAAACTGAGTTTCCAGTAACTTCCTCAAAGTCACACAATTCGGAAATGACAGAGCCAGGAATTGAAACCAGGTATATCTGACTCTATAGCTTAAACTCTTAAACACTACCCTGTCTTAATATATACTGTGACAGAGCTCTCACCACCTCACAAGACACCCTGTGTTATCATTAGCCAGCTTTGGCTGTTAGAAAATTGTCTTCCATTGAGTTAAAACCGAGCTCCCTATAACTCACATACACTGTTCTAAATGTCTCCTTTAAAACTTCTGAGAATGATTCTCCTCCCCTTTCCACGCGATCATCCTACACTGTCTAAGGATGGCTCTCACAGGCCATCAAGGTTGGGAGAATCCCATCTCGACCTGTATGCTGGGAAGCCTTGCTGAAGGCACTCAAGTTTATCAATGTATGTGGCTCTCAGGCTGTGCAAGGTGAAGGCAGACCAGTACAGAGCATTTCAGGACCATTACCTCCTGTCTAGACACTGTGCTGTTATTAATACCATTTTGCCTTGCATTAGCTTTTTTGGCAAGAGGAGTTATTTCACTGCTTGGCTGAATGACTGTGGAGCTTAGCTCACAGCAGGAAATAATATGAGAGGGCAAGAACAGTAGGCTCCCCTGGGTCTGGCCAGAGTCATGTGTGACTATGGTCTCCAAGTCTAAGTGCCGGGGCAGTGAGGGAGGTGGAGGTAACGCACGAGCTGGGAGCTGCTCCTGGTTTGTGGGGTGATGCTTGACAATCGTTTCTTCTAGAGTGGAGCTGCAGTCTGTGGGGGCATGCACACTACACGTGTGTGTGTTCATGTACTGGCATGTCTGTGTACGTGTGTGTGTGTGATGGAGCAGGGTCAGTTTCTAGAACAGCTGTGGGCACCTGTCTTAGCCTCATCTATCTGGGCCTTTCTGTTCTCCCTTTGGGTGTGACTGAATTTCATTTCACTGGGAAAACCATCTTGCAGACTGAACTGAATTCAGCGTGTCAGATGGCTCCTGGATCTTCCCCCATTCTTCTGACCACCAGTGCAAAGAGATAGATAAGGAGGTTGCATCTACTTGGACACCCAGCAGGTCCACAAGGCCGGCTCTGGCAGCTTGCAGCATGCCTGCGGGGACTCACCTGAGCCCCAGACCTGTGCGCTGCCTGGGCTTGCCCCACCCACCCTGTGTGTATGCACTGGGGGTTACTGCTTTCCCGAATAGAGCTCCATGGGAATGGCCTTGGATTTCCTCTAATGAAGATTTAACATGGCTCCTGAAGGACAGGAAGAAATGAGGGCAAGAGGTCTTGGATACTTTATCTGACCTTCCTGAGTCCCAAAATAGGGAGGGAGAGGGGAGCCGAAGTGTATTCGGGGGGTGAGGGGACAAGGGGTGCAGAGGAAGGATGGGTGGGGCTCTGCTCTCCCTCACCTGCCACTTTGCTCTGTTGAGTCTCTCTCTTCTGAGGGACCCAGAGTGGCCACTGTGAGAGGGAGTCTGAAGAGTTGTAGTCCTCAGAGAGCTTTGGAGACTCCTGCTGGGGCTCCCTGCCTAGAGGAGGGAAGGGAAGTTCTGTGTTCTCTCTCATCACAGGCTTTTGTGCTCCCGAAGCATCATAGCTTGGCAGCCTGGTGTTTTGCCTGCAACTGGAGAAATGCTTGCTGCTTTGTCAACAGCAAAGCAATTTTATGTGTGGTAGTAGAAAGAGGCTGAGATTCCAGTCTCCGCTGTGTGACCATGGGTAAATCACCTCACCTCTCTGAGCCTCATGTTTTGCATCTGCCAACTGGGGAGGCAAATACTGCTCTGCTCACCTCACGGGATTGTGGTGTGGATGGAAAAAGGCTCTGTGACTGGCCTTCCAAATGTGGGGGCTGTAGGGACGAGGATGATGATGTGGTGGTGACGAGGGTGTTAGCACTGACATGCCAGTTTACCAGCAAATGGTGGGCTGGGAGCTTACCTTTTTTTTTTTTTTTTTTTTAAACCACAGCTTGCATTCAGAATTGTCAGTTTTAATGGCTACTGTGGGAGGCAGAGTCCCTTGGAAAAGGACACAACAATGAGGCTGGTGCCAGGTCAGGAGTAATTAAGAGCAGGTATATACGCATCCCTGCATTTTTTGAGGGGGGTGGGCTGGGGGTACCTTTGATGCTAGACAAATCTGGCCAGACTCCAGCCCTGGCCAGGCCACCTGGCCACCTC
Organism: Cacajao melanocephalus; assembly: GCA_963573385.1. NCBI lineage: Eukaryota > Metazoa > Chordata > Mammalia > Primates > Pitheciidae > Cacajao > Cacajao melanocephalus. The sequence goes on from CAUYLG010049611.1 coordinate 9,953, forward strand.
TAATCTGGGCCCTTCAGCATCAGAGAACCTTGACATACATAATTACTATGAAATGTGTAATCATCTCACTCCCTTCTTCTCAATGGCACAGAGAGGATTTGCTCTGCTCTGCCATGGTGGGACTGCAGGGCCTGGGAGTCAAGAGAAGGATGGACTTGAATTTCCAAGCCTGGCTCCAGCCCAAGAAGACACTGGACGGCAACGTTTTCTCTCTGAACTGAAAGGTCTGCTTTATGTTCTGGGATCTGAGCCAACGATCCCACTCTATCGCCTGCTCATGGGTATGCCTGAGGTTGACTACCAGGGCAGAGAGGGACCCAGCAGACACCTGGGATGAGGGCGAGTATCTTGGGCTTCCATTCCAACATTGCCCCTGGCTAGCTGGGTAATGAGGGTCCACATTTCACCCACCTGCCGTGGTGAAAGTTGGTGCTAGAGGGGGGAAAGGGCTTGGGGTCAGGAATACAATAGACTCTGGTTTGAATCCTGGACCTGGCATTGGGCAAGTCACATAAACTTTCTGGACCTCTCTTTCTTTGTCTAGATATGAGGTTAAAACTCTTGACCTCAGCACAGAGGATGTTTCGGGCAGTGAAAGTACTCTGTAGGACACTGTAATGGTGCATACATGTCATTATACATTTATCCAAACTCACAGAATGTACGACATCAAGAGCAGCCCTAATGTGAACTGTAGACTTTGAGTAACAGCGATGTGCCCATGTAGGTCATTGATTGTAACAAATGGATCACTCTGGTGGGGCACGGGGGACGCTGTGCACACAAGGGCAGGGCTGTGTGGGAACTCTCTGTACCATCTGTTCAATTTGCCCTGAGCCTAAAACTGCTCTAAAAAATAAAGTCCATTAGAAAACAAACAAACACAAAGCAAAATAAATCAAGAGCATGACTTATTCGTGAATCATGAATTCAGAATTATACTTATTCTTCTTATTAAAAAGTTGTTTGTATACAGCTTTAGATGACACAAACAGATCCCTACCTGCTGGGATTGTTGGGAGGATTGAAGATAAAGTATAATAAATGATGTAATAACAGGGGCAATAATAATAATAAGCCATAATAGTAGCTCTGGTTGTACAGAGACCTCTGCCCACTCCGGGACGGCACGGGAGTGAAAGGGCTAATAGGCGTGGAAGTTCTTTGGGGTGTCTGCATGCTGTTTTTAGTTCAAATGACATGACAATAGTACTTACATAAAATGTTCTAATTCTTTGTGTCCCTAGAACATGAAGCTCTAGTGCCCTGGGGCGAGCATGAGCACTTCTGGATGGAGGCTTTCCTTCCCTCCTCTCCCCTGAATCACTGCTCTTCCTTTCTGAATGTTCCCAGTTCAGGGACTTGCTGTTTATCAGCCACAGGAAAAGATTCAGGATGCTATAGGGGAGATTTTTGTCTTGCTAAGTCTCCATGCTCCACAGGGAATGGCCAATTAGAGTCCAGCCCGGACCCATACGTCACTGTCACACCTGGCTCCTTGGGCCTTGGGGCTGGGCTGGCTCCCAGGGAGACATCCATAGATCACAGCCATCTGGCACGAGGAAGAGGAGTTGGTGGGTGGGGTGGTGGGAGGTGGTGAGGGCTGGAGGGGGCAGAACGTGATCTTTGGTCAGAAGCTGGAAAGTCAGGGAGGGGCTTGAAGAAACTGTGAATTCTTCATTACTAAGTGCCTCGCGGCAGGAGAAAGCCAGATACATTTAAATCTGCTCAGACCCAGAGCTTTGGAGTTGCTTTCCAAAGGAACTCAAGGGTTTGTGTTTCATTTGCGTAGTCCCCACCCCTTTTTTTGCCTACCCTTATTTTTCATAATTTTGGGGAGACATCAAAAGCCGAGAAAGAAATCAAAAGGTCTGGTTAATTTTTAACTTGACATAGTGGCAGGTTAGAGCCCTCTGTGGTCGTGTGGGTGGGAGGGGAGGTGGAAGTCTGTCGCCCACCCACCACTGCCAGGTCTCATCATCCTCATGGTTCAGTCCTTCACATATTCACTCATTCACTGACTCTTCAAAAAGCTTTTAATAAACACCTACACTGAACCAGGCCGTGTTCTGAGTGCTAGGGAAAAAAGTGAACAAGACTCTGCTCTCCTCATGGAACCGAGTATTTTAAGAACACAGCCAAGTCAACAGACTGCATCCTCAGTATAGTAAAGCCTGTGGCTGTACTGAGAAGAGGCCCTGACTCAGAATTGGAGGACATCATGGAAAGCCTCCTGGAGGAAGTGCCATCTAGGCTGAAACCTAAAGGATGAGTAGAACTAACCAAATGAAAAGGAGAGAAAGACGGTGATGTGGAGGAGAATGTCCCAAGCTGAGAGGACACTGTGTATGAAGGCCCAAAGGAGACAGCGAGTGTGGTTGGTTCTAGCAACTGAGACACATTTGATGTGGCTGGACCTCAGAGTGACGGGAGAGAGCCAGCATGAAATACCAAGGCCAGGTCATGCAGGGCTGTCATTGTGCAAGGCATTTGGACTTCAGTCTGAGGGCAGTAAGAAGCCTCAGAAACGTTTGAATCCAGGACGTGGTAGCACCAGATTTGGATTTTAGAATGAGACTGTTGGCTGCTGACTCTCCACCATACAGCAGAGAGGCTGGGTTGGAGGATGCCGTGGTGGATGGGGGAGAGGTGACAGCGGCGTCGCACTTCCACACCTGTTCCCCCAAGCCCAGCCTCTCCTTTCATCTCCTTGCCCTTGCTGTGGACCACGCAGCCAGCTCAGGAGGAGGTGGTGACCTACTGTGTCTCACCCCAAATCTGTCCCATTGCTGAAGGAGCTGCCATCTGAGGCCACTGCTCTTTGATGTTTGTTTTACTCATTGCTTTGGAAGCCCTGGTTTTCTTTGTTCCTCTCAGGCCTGCTGGAGGGCATGACCCCTCAGGGGCTGGATAATGAGATTTCTCCAGAAATGAAAAGAGGGGGTTCTGAAGGGAAGGCAGAGAAGGACTAAGATTGCGGGCCAAACCCAGCTGAGGTCCTGGGTTCTCATTTCAAGTCCAGAGGCGCTGGGGCAGCCCCTAGTTCTCAAATACTCAAAAGCAAAGCAGGGTGGAGGAATGGAACTGTCGTGTACCGCTGGTGGGAATGTAAAATGATGCAGCACTGCGGAAAACAATATGGCCATTCTTAAAAAAAAATAGAATGACCATATGATCCAACAATCCCTCTTCTGGGTATACATCCAGACCAATTGAAAACAGAGTCTTGAAGAGAGGTATTTGAATATCCATGTTGATAGCAACATTATTCACAGCAGCCAAGAGGTAGAAGCAACCCAGATGCTCATCAACAGATGAATGGATAAACAAGATGTGGTACATAGATACCGGGGAATATTACTCAGCCTTAAAAAGGAAGGGAAGGGAAGTCTGACATGTTCTACAACATGGCAGAACCTTGAGGACATGATGCTAAGTGAAATAAAAGACAAATACTGTATGATTCCACTTACATAAAGTGTCTAAAGCAGTCAGATTCATAGAGACAGAAAGTAGAATGGTGGTTGTCAGAGATTGGGGCTTGGGGGCATGGGGAGTGTTTGTTTAATGGGTGCAGAGTTCAGGCTATTGGTTTACAACAACGTGAACATACTTAATACTACTGAACACTTATAAATGGTTAGGATGATACATTTTGTTATGTGCTTTTTACCACCATTAAAAATAAAAAAAGAAATTAGATGATTTAATTTTTTTTTAAAAAGCAAAGCAGGGCTGGGTGTGGTGGCTCACGTCTGTAGTCCCAGCACTTTGGGAGGCCAAGGAGGGAGGATCGATTGAGCCTAGGAATTTGAGAGCAGCCCAGGCAACATGGTAAAAATCAATCTCTACAAAAAATACAAAAATTAGCCAAGCATAGTGGTGCTCACCTATAGTCCCAGCTACTCAGGAGGTTGGGGTGGGAGGATTGCTTGAGCTCAGGAGGTTGAGGCCGTAGTGAGCTATGGTCATGCCACTGCACGCCAGCCTGAGTGATGCTGTGAGCCCCTATCTCCAAAAACAAAAACAAGCTAGGCGTGGTGGTTCACACGTATAATCCCAGCACTTTGGGAGGCTGAGGTGGCCAGATTACTTGAGGTCAGGATTTCAAGGCCAGCCTGGCCAACATAGCAAAACCCCATCTCTGCTAAAAATATAACAATTAGCCAGGCATAGTGGTGTGTGCCTGTTGTCCCAGCTACTCGGGAGGCTGAGGCAGGAGAACTGCTTGAACCTCTTGCAGTGAGCCTGGGCAAGAGAGTGAGACTCCATCTCAACAACAACAAAACAAAACAAAAAAAACCAAACTAAAACACACACACGCAAACCACACACATGCACAAAAACCAAACATAGAACCTGCCCTTTCTTTAAAAAAAAAAATAAAAAACCAAGTGAAGGTAAGGGTGGGGACGGGGTATGGACAGCTCTCTGTTCCTGGGGGCATTAGGAAGTGAGAGATCAGTCCTGACTCAGACAGACTCCCCTTATTTGAGTAGCATTGGATTCCCAGGCACTCTTTCCTCTGCCTGAGGATGGTGGGGACCCCGAGAGGCAGCTGGAGGAGAAGGCCCCGGGTGCTTAACTGGAACCAAAATGGCCAGGAATCACAACTGCCGTTTTCCCTGACTGTACCTCCTGCACACACACCCCACTTCTTCTCTCCTCGCTGCATGTATTTATAACTTACTTTCCCCTTGGCATTCACCTTAGCCTATTTCTTCTCTATAAAAATAGTGGGGAGGCTGAGAGGTGAGAAACACGATGTTGCTTTGGGTCCCACACCCATGAAGGGAATCTCTGCCTTCCTATTCCTGTGACCTGTTCTGATCTCTGGGGTCCCCCTGGAGGCAGAGGACGTACAGGATGAAAGCTGGGAAGCATCCCTGACCATGCAGGGGAACATCAGCATGGAGGGAAAGGCTGCTGGTTGCTGCCAATTTCCCTTTCACTGAGCAAAATGTGACTTTGCTCTTCTCCATCCTCCTCCTGGCTGAAGTGGCCAGATCTATGGGGGACCCTCAGCACCGGCCTGCTGGCAACACATCCAGATGGGTTGGACACAGGGCAGCCAGGGGCCCCAGTGGTTTCTCAGATGTGCCTTCCTCCTCTACCTCCAGGGGTGCCTCTAGCCCTTGGCCTCGCCTGCCGCATGTCCTGGTCCATTGCACGTCTGTGTTCCTGAGGTCTTGACCATACACATCACAATTTAATTCCTCAATGTGCCTGGCATGTTAGATGTAGATTTTTGGGCCTCTCTTGACTGGAGTGTGGTAGGTATCCACATAGGAGGCGACAGGTGGTAGTGATGATGGATGTACATCCTCCTTCAAAAACAAGCCCACTCCCTCCTTCTTGACAAAGCCTTCACCAACTATTCGAGTCTTCTTGGACCTCCCCTTCTGAACCATTAATCTACGTTCCCCTTAATCTAACTGTTGATCATCACTGACTTGTACTTGACATAGTATAGAAACTCTTTCCCTGGTAATACTAGACTCCTTAACCAAGTGGTAGACTCCTGGAGGGAAACACTCTTCGGTGCCTGTTTGATTTTTTGCAGCAGGATCTTAAAGAGGGTCTTTGTTTTGCAAAAATATTGCGATGCTTCATTCATTTTCCAGAGGCCTCTCAGTTTCTGATACCCAGGTCATTGACTTGGTGGTAACTGTGTTGTCATGATCCTTGCTGGTTTCCTCTTCGTCAGGTTAGTTGGTTTCCCTCAGCTCCTTATTTTTTCAATGGCTTTGTGGATGATACAAAAAATTCTCAAACATTGATTTCATCAACCTCATTAAAATCTGCATTTTGGGAGGCAGGATATGAAATTTCACTTTGCAATTGGTTTGAATATTTGTTTGTGCAGTGGTAGCCACCTATGACCAGCAGAGACCAACAAAGACCTTTGACACAATAGGTTGGGTCAGGCTGAGGCTGGAGTTAAACCAAAAGAATCTGTTAGTGAGGGGTTAAGGGTAAATTGTGGCTGGTTATTAGTGAATATTTTTGTGTTATGTTGACTTTAGCTTCCCAGCACAGTCTGTGAGAGCCAGAAAGTAAATATTCTTTTTTCTTTTCTTTCTTTTTTTCTTTTTTTTGGAGACAGAGTTTTTTGGAAACCGTGCAATGGCACGGTCTTGGCTCACTGCAACCTCCGCCTCCAGGGTTCAAGTGATTCTCCTGCCTCAGCCTCCTAAGTAGCTGGGATTACAGGCGCCCACCACTCATGCCCTGCTAATTTTTTATTTTTAGTAGAGACAGGGTTTCACCATGTTGACCAGGCTGGTATTGAACTTCTGACCTCAGGTGATCTGCCCACCTTGGTCTCCCAAAGTGCTTGGATTACAGACGTGAGCCACCGTGCCTGGCAGTGAATTTTCATAGCGAGGAACTCTGTACTTTGATGGGATTAATGCATCCTTGACTTTTAGGCTGTATTTTCTCCTTCCCATGGAAGGAATCTGCATAGCTGTAGTCTAGTCATGTGGGAGGGCAAGCCTGGGATGAGGAGCTTCCAGAGTTTAGAGCTAACGAATGGGAGTTACAGGGCAGTGGGTTTCAGTTTTCTAAGGAAGAACTTTCTAACAAGAAGCATTGTTAAGCTGGATGGGCCGCCTTGTGAAATGATGAGCTTTCTGTCACTTAAAGTATTGATGCTGGGAAGAGATAATGGGTAGATTGTAAAGACAACTTCTATGGTGGGTTGGAGGTGGGGCTGGAGGACCCTTCAGGATCTGAGAGTCTATTATTCTACATCTTTTGTTCTATGTTACCAACTCCTGAGGACAACACTGGATTTGACTGACTGCTGCATCTCCCGAGCACCTCGTGGGTGCTGTAATGGCAGCTGGGCTGATGATGACTGAGTGGATGAGCCACTGAGTGAATGAACCAGTGCTCATCTTCCACGTGGTCCTCAGCATCCACTCCAGAAGCCAAAGCCAAGGTTAAGCTTCACTCAGGTCTTCCCATGGGAGCCAGAGGGAGTGATGGGACACTGGAGAAGGAGGAGGAGAAGAGGGAGGCTCTTAGGATGGGGGTGGCTGGGTAGCTTATAAAGGGCGTTGTAAATTTATTGAGCACTTAAATCAGCGACTCTCAACCTTGGCTGCATAGTGAAGTCACCTGGGAGCTTTTAAAGAAGTGGTAATTTACGTATCTCACCCCTAGAGACCTGGATTTAATTGGTCTGCAGTGCTGAGCATCCGGATGTTTTAAAGCCCGCTAGGTGATTCTAATGCACAGCCAAGGTTGAGACCCACTGCCTTACTATGTGCCAAGTGCTTTACATGTTTTCTCATTTAATCTTCACAACCAGCTCATGAGTTAGGTCACTAGCTCTTGGTATAGTCCCTGAACCGGCAATCGTTTGGGAACTTGTGTTAGAAATGCAAATTTCCAAGCCTCCCTCCAGACTTAGGGAATTGGAAACTCTGAGATGAGGCCCAGCAACCTGTGTTTTCGCCACCCTCCAGGTGCTTCTGGTGCGTGCTCAGGCTTCAGAACCACTGAGTAAGGTGGTAGCCGCCTACGGATGAGGTGGGGAGGTTTGGTTACTAGCCAAGGGTGTTACCGCAAGGGACAGTCAGTACAAAGCGGAGACACACCATACTGCTTGTGGGGAGGTCACTAGGATCTCTCCATAGCCCTTGGTTGATTCTTTCTCCTCCTCTTCACTTGGTAGCAAAATTTAGCTCCATCTGGAGCTCGGTTGCTCTTGCCCTGGGGAAGCAAAGGGCAGAACACCCCAGGATTCACTCTAAAACAGTTTTATTAGGTGCTTAAAATAGCTTCTGGCAGATGGTGTGTAGAATGGGGGACTGGAGCAGAGCTGTACATGACATTTACAAAGTTGTGTGTGTTTGTGCGAGCACAGGTACGAGCACGTGAGAACACAGCCCATGTATTTGCATGTGTGCAGGGTGGGGTCAGAGAGGTTGAGGAATTGGGGCAGGGGCAAAAAGGAGAAACAGAACAGGATGGGTGATTCTAATCTACCCAAGATTAGAGAATAGAAGAGCTTTAGTCTAGGTTTCTCATGGCCCTTGGCTGAACCCACTGCCCTCGCTGGGCACATGGTGGTGGGACAGGTATTGCTCACTGGCTGAGTGAGCTCTAATGTGGCTCTCAGGAGTCAGAGACCCATGGATGATGTGTGGGATTGCAGTAAAATTCCCGAAAGCTTAGAGGTTTTGATGCGCTGAAAGCTTGAAGGTTAAGAGCCGACATAGGAGCCTTTGCTTTGCAAATGAAAATACTGGGAATTCACTTCATTTTCCTTATTTTAAGGGAAATGTCTGTATACATAAATCTGGGTCCCATTTAGGTGTAGAGATGGTGACTGTTCATCAATCTAAAACTCACTGGCAGACTCTCAGATTGTTCTGGGTGGCTCTGTTTCCCTTGGCAACTCCCAGCGGTCGTCTCAAATCCTGCAGCTGTGAGTATGATTCTTGCACCCTATGATGCAGTAGTTCTTGACCTTTCTGGGTTTTGGACCTGTTTCAGAATCTTATTAAATCTAAGGTGCCCTCTCTCCAGACATTTTACATCTACGTGTACATAGAAACATTTTTCAGCAATCCATGGAAGTCCGTCTTTGACCCACTGACTCTAGTGGAGAACCCTGAGCAAAATGACCACCCGTCTTCCAGTGATCCTTAATGCAGCCTTCCCCGAGTCAGGAGACCTGGGTTTTAGTTCCTCCTTCATCACTCGCTGTAAAATGAATAGAGATAATGGTATTTGAGCCATTAGAAGGTAGGGGCCTAAACCAGATGACTCCTTGTGGCTGGCTTCAGCTGTGTGAGTTGGGATTTTACTGATCAATGGTCTTAGAGCTCTGGGATGGTGAAGCAAACCCTGGGCTGTGGCTCCTCTGCCTGGCTCAGCGCCACCCCCACGCACCCTGGGACCACCCTGTGTGCTCTTGCTTGGCCACACACACAGCTCCTATAATCCCCATTGGCGTAAGTGACACCATCTCTTCTTTATCCTCTGTAGTTAGCCATGACTGTTTCTGTCTAGTGTTACATGCCCCTGAGAGGAGCACACGCCATCCACGTCCTTGTTCTTTATATAGAAGGTGGCGTGGTAACTGAACAGGGCAAGAGAATTCAAAATTAGAGGACCTGGGTTCAAGCTCCAGCCGTAACCTTATTAGTTGTGTGACCTTGGGTAAGTTATTTAAATATTCCAAGCCTCAGCCTCTTTACCTGTAAAATGAGGATGATAATATCTGTTGGGCCTTATTTATTGAGCTATTACTAAGAGCAAGTAAGAAGGTCGAGATCAATGAGCTTAGTAGTTCTACAAAATAGACCACACGTGATCTTTTTCACATATGTTGAGTCTGGGCCTTTCTTCTTCCCTTGCAGGCTGGCAGGCTACTGGCAACTAAAAGTTAAGGAATAGCTCCTTAGCGTTCTCCAAACCTACTAGTGTTCTGTGTGAAGGGCATTGCCATTTTCTTTCTCTTTCTTTTTTTTTTTTTTTGAGATGGAGTCTCTCTCTGTTGCCCAGGCTAGAGTGTATTGGTGCAACCTCAGCTCACTGCAACCTTCATCTCCCAGGTTCAAGTGATTCTCCTGCCTCAGCTTCCCAAGTAGCTGGGATTACAGGCATGTACCACCACACCCAGCTAATTTTTGTATTTTTAGTAGAGATGGGGTTTCACCATTTTGGCCAGACTGGTCTCGAACTCCTGACCTCAAGTGATCCGCCTGTCTCGGCCTCCCAAAGTGCTAGGATTACAGGTGCGAGCCACCACGCCCAGCCCGGAAGTTGCCATTTTCAAACGATGGCTCTTTCGGAGCTCTAAGACATCCAGAAGCAACACAAACCAGGTCTCTTTAAGTGTGCAGTGGTGCTGAAGGTGGGGGGTGGGAAACTAGGGTGACTGGAAATTTCTACAACCAAGCAGAAGTTCTTTGGCTGGGGGCTGTAGATAAAGCAACCTAGAGAAACAGAAAGATTTGGAGTATGTGGTGGATGTGGAGGGCGGGGGTACTGATTCATGTGTGTAACAGGGCCATGGAAGGTCAATAAGAGGCAGAACCAGCCTTTGGATGAGGATAAAGGAGAATGGCGTGGGAGGACATTGTCTATGAGAATTACACGGGCCACTTGGCTAGAAGGAGACCATGGGGACCACGTTTTCTCATCAATGCTGTAAAATAGGCATGCAGATTAGGAGGCAGTGAGGGGTGACTCCTGCCATCTAGACGCTCGCTTGGTGCAGGGCTGAGCTCAGAGTTAAGCCTCTGATGAGTTCCTGACTTGCCCAGCTGACATCTACACTCAAAAGCAAAGGAACCCCATGGGCAAAAGCTGTTCTGGACTTAATTCTGACCAACAAAAAAGAACTGATTACTGAGGGGAGTGATCAGAGCCCCCAGAGGAAGCCACTACAGAATTTTAGAGTTGATAGGATCCAGGGAATGAAAAGGTGAGAATACAGAGTCAGACTTCTACAAAAGATGCTTCAAGACTTCAGAGAAAGGAATCATCAGCTGTGGTTCTCAAGAGAAAATAGTTCAAGAGGTTTTAAAACTGAAGTCCTGACAATAAAGTCGCAAATTATCCTGAGTTTAAAAAAAAAAAAAAAAGAGGGCAGCCTCTAAAAATTAAAGTGGCTGCACAGGGGGTCTCCAGTGCACACAGATCTTAGAAGTCCTTCTGCTCTCCCAAAACTTTTGACATACTTTCAAAGTATATACATTTCTTTTTCTGAGACACAGTCTTGCTCTGTTGCCAAGGCTGGAGTGCAGTGGCTCAATCTCAGCTCACTGCAACCTCCACCTCCTTCATTCAAGCGATTCTGCTGCCTCAGTCTCCCACGTATCTGGGATTACAGGCACCCGCCACCACGACCAGCTAATTTTTGTATTTTAGTAGAGATGGGGTTTGCCATGTTGGCCAGGCTGGTCTCGAACTCCTGACCTCAGGTGATCCTCCCACCAGGCGTGAGCCACCACGCCTGGCCAAAAGTATGTAAATTTGAATACAGTAGGGTAGAGTGGTGAAGACCGGGCCTTTGGACTCTGACAGCATTTGAATTCTGGTTCTGCTACCTACTAGCTGTGTGACCTTGGATGAATGAATCATTTAACTTTTCTGAGCTCTAATATCTAAATCTGTAAAATGGGGATAATTGTACCCACTTGAATAAGGTAAATGTGAATAAAATGAAATGGCACCTGTGAAATTCCTCCTACAGTGGCTTGCATGTAGTAAGTGCTTCATCAGTATTAGCCATTATTGCCATTCTACAAAATATAGATGTTCTTAAAAGTTAACTGCAAAAGAATGGTGTAAATGGGTAAGAATCATACTGGATAGGTTAAAGGACAGGTTGCTCTGACACTTGTGATACCTGTGAAGAACACACAAGAGTTCTTCGGGTAAAATCACAAGGAAGGAAGGCAGCCATCATGCCCGGACCTGTCAAGGCGTTGTGGATGGCTGATGGAACAGCAGGATGGTGACTTGAGTATGTCACTGTTGTCTCCCTTGGAATGATGCGCTTTAACAACAAACACAATTAGATGGAGTTGAAGGCCAATCAGGATCATTCCTCACCACCTTAAGTGAGTGTCATTCTCACTGCAGGGCACTGATAGAGCTTACAGATGTGATAGTGGAGGCTTCATCTACATGCATTACTTTGCGTAAGTGCTTTGAAGAATCATGGGGGAACAGAAAGAGGTCCGTAGCCTGCAAAAGAGCAAATGTGGCTTCAATTTTCAAAAATAAGGGAAAGGATAGATTTAGAAAGTACAAAGATGCATCTTGCGTCCATCCTGGCAAAGTTCTAGAGGAAATTATTCAACCGAGGTGACAGTCCTGCTAGCCTCTTATCTGGCCTCTTCACTTCTGCCCTTGTGCCGACCCGCATGCTCTGTTCTCTGTCTAGCAACTAGAGGGATCCATGTAAGTCAAATCATGTCTGCTCAGAATTCTCCAGCGGCTCCCCCTCTTACTGAAAGGAAAAGCCACAGTCCTTCTAGTGGTCTGCAGGGCCCACACCACCAGCTGCTGCTTCTCTGACAGCAGGTCTCACGGGTGCTTTTCCTCTACCCCTTCTCGCTCGGGCCACGTCAGCCTCCTTGCTCTTGGCCTTCACCCTTGCCATTCTCTATGCCTGGATCACTCTTCTTCCAGACAACTGCTTGCTTCACTTTCCCATCTCTTTGCTGAAATGCTACCTTCTCAGTGAGGACTTTTATGACCACCCTATCGAGGTCCCACTCATCTTTCCTGACTATTTTTCTCCCTAGTACTCATCCCCATTCAACATATTAGATATTTTAACTTACTTCTCCTGTCCATCAGCTTTCTCCCCTTACTAAAATGCGAGGTCTACAGCCTCTGTGACTTTTGTTTGTATCCTTAGTCCATAGAATGGCACCTATCACATGGTCATCTTCACTAAATATTTGTTGATTGGAAGGGAGGGAGGAAGATGGCTTGGGTAGACTTAGAATTCACTAGACAAGGTGACCAACCATCCCAGTTTCCCCAGGATTGAAGAGTTTCCTGAAACATGGGACTTTCAGTGCTGAGATCAGGAGAGTCCCAACTGGTCCCTGACACTAGACCAGCCGTTCTTCTCTACTTCTGTGATACGGTGATTAGACTGATGGTTCCCAGGAATGCCACACACTTATTACATCCTCATTTCAGCTCAGCCTCTCACAAAGTTTGTCTTGACAACCCTACAGATGAGATGCAGAAATGCAGGCTACGAGATAGTGTATTGCGTGGTTTGTAGCTAGCTGAGCGGCCACACCAGACATGTTGATTAATGGACCCATGTCAGGCTGGCGGGAAGGCTGCAGTGGTGAGCCGCAGAACTGTCTCCCGGCCCAGTTCTGCTCTGTGACCTATCTGAGCTGTGTATGAGGACACAGAAGGCAGGATTGAATTTGCCAGTGCACTAGGGAGGGAAAACTAATATGCTCAACAAATTGGGTTAGGTTTTGAAATCATTTCAATAGAAATGATAGGCCCTAAGCTTAAAATTTAAACAGAAGCAAGTTTCCTTCCCTCCCTTCCTTTCTCCCTCCCTCCCTCCCTCTTTCTTTCTTTCTCTCTTTCTCCTTCCTTTCTTCTTTCCTTCCATCCTTCCTTCCTTCCTTCTTTCCTTCCTTCCTTCCTTCTCCTTCCCCTCCTCCCTCCCTCCCTTCTTCCCTCCTTCCCTTTCTTTTCTTTTCTTTTTTCTTTGACAGAGTCTCACTGTGTTGCCCAGGCTGGAGAGCAGTGGCGCAATCTTGGCTCACTGCAATCTCCACCTCCCAGATTCAAGCGATTCTCCTGCCTCAGCCTCTTGAGTAGCTGGGACCACAAGCGCCCACCACCATGCTTGGCTAATTTTTTTTGTATTTTTAGTAGACATGGGGTTTCACCATCTTGGCCAGGCTGGTCTTGAACTCCTGAACTCAGGTAATCCACCCGCCTTGGCCTCCCAAAGTGCTGGAATTATAGGCATGAGCCACTGCACTTGGTGGTAAGTATTATTTCTATTTAGGATGAAAAGAAAAGCAATCTGAAATGTACAGAAGACACCAGGCTTAATAGCTGTTTTGTTTTAAACCCAGTACGTTTATTTGCCCACACGTTTGGTCTAGTGTTGAAGCTAAGACTTCAGATGTCACCTGTTAGGCTGTGTTAATGGACACATAGAGCCACAGGAGGGCAGGGGATGGTCCCACTGTCCTTCCTTCTGCTCAAAACACACCAGAGCCACATGTCCAGCTCTGTACCAGGGGAGAGGCTGCTTATGTTCAGCTGCTTCATTTCTGGCTATTCCAGGACACAGCAACCCACAGAGCACCTTGTCCTCCCTCTCTCCAACTGGGGAGTGTCCCTGCAGTGCCATCTCTCTTTACAGAAGAGACGTCATGAGCTACTTTCCTTTCCCCACCTGACCTAACTTCTCTGGTGTAGCCAAACAGTTTAGGACCTGGGGATTCAGGTGAGACACAGATTAAGTGCTCATAACTGACACTTTCTTCTGAGAAGAAAGCATTCACGTTCAAGGACTTGAGCAGCTGTGAGCCCCACAGCAGCTGAGACGCCACAGCGCATCAAGTACAGGCACATGGAGCCTGGGAGCCAGAGCTGCATCCTCTGGGTTGGATGATTTCTGCTTTTCCCCAGGGGCTCACAGCTTCCAATCATTCTGTAACTGAGGAGTCTGGTGGAAATGGGGGTAGCAAAGACATCAGAGCGGGCAAATGTTCCTCTGGGACTGGGAACACTCCCTCTTTCTACCTTCCAACTGCAGGCACATGTGCATGTCTTTTGAGCCTGAGGGATCTAAAGCCTTGGGATCTCTGTATCTGCAGGTCCCCTGTTTTGATAGCTCAGTAAGTTCTGGGGTGGCAGTGGAGGTGGTGACAGAGGGTGTTACAGGGCTCCACAGGCTCTTACAGGGGTCAGGAGCTTATTTAAGGGAACACCTTCATTCTCCATGTCTCAAGCAGCACTGTGGATCTTCTAGGAGGAATGGAAAGGCGTTTCTTTCTTTTTTGTTTTTGGAGGCAGAGTTTTGCTTGTCTTCCAGGCTGGAGTGCAATGGTGTGATCTCGGCTCACTGCTACCTCCACCTCCCAGGTTCAAGTGATTCTCCTGCCTCAGCCTCCCAAGTAGCTGGGATTATAGGTGCCCGTCACCATGCCCAGCTAATTTTTGTATTTTTAGTAGAGAAGGGGTTTCACCATGTTGCCCAGGTTGAACTTGACCTTCTGACCTCAGGTTATTCGCCCGCCTCAGCCTCCCAAAGTGCTGGGATTATAGGCGTGAGTCACTGCGCCCAGCCTGAGGAGTTGATTTCTGACTCCAGTTTTCCATGATCAGCACAGGCTCTGTCCCACCTTCTCCCTACAGAGCTTCTGGATCCTTAGAATGGAGAACAGGCTCAACCGCACAGGCCAGCTCCAGTCCATTGGAAGGGCTGCCTAGAACATGGCTGTGATGATCCCAAAACTCATCAGAAGAGACCTGTGTGGGGTGCTAGGAGTGTCTGCCAGGGTGCCGCAGGGAAAGGAAAGGGGAGCATGTGTGTGGATGTAGAAGGCATCTCTGCCGTCCCCTCCCCTGAAGAATGCAGAACATGCCCATGCAAAAAAGCACTCATGAAAGGAGCAGCTGACCTCAGGGCAGTGTGTCATTGAAATGGGGGCTGAGCAATCTGTCAGAAGACTGGGGAGGAGGGACCATCCTCAGCACCTTCCCAACTCTCTTCTGGAGCCATAAGCCACAACACTGTGTGTTAAAAAGCTGAGGCCTGGAGCAGAAGGACTGAAAAATCCCAGCCACTGCAAGCCTACGCCCAGTGGTTCTCAAAGTGTTGTCCCCATTCTAGCAGCATCAGTGTCACCTGAAAACTTGTTAGACATCCAGGTTCTCAGTCACCACCCAGCTCTAGTAGATGGGAAACTCTGGGGGCGGGACCAGCCATCTGTGTTTAGCAAGCCCCACAGGTGACTCTGATGCAGCCTTGAGTGAGGACCTGGGCCAAAAGGAAGAAGGCTCCTCCCATGGCTGTTTGCTGATGGTCTTCGCAGAGCCTGCTCTCTTTGAGCTTCCTGAGGGAGGGACACTACCCTCTGATTTAGGTGAGTGCTCCAGGTCTATGGAGCCTGATGCTCTGTCACTGGTCTGGCTTCCGCCCGTGTGTACATTTGCAGTCTTGATGGTGGCTAAGGATCTGCTTCCACCAAGTCCGCCAAATGTGCTGTGTAACACAGGGGGACCCTCGGGGCTTGTGCATTGCTGTCAGTCTCAGAAAACCCATTCCTTTCCTAGCCTATCTCAGAAACGGAGAGTGGTGACCCAGTGGCCACTGGCTCTGGCACGGCCCCCTTGATGGGCCCACAGTGGCCCTCTGCCCTTGGCTCTAATGGCTTCCCAACAGATGTTCCTCTTCACATGGAGTCCTAAGAACTCAATCAGTTTCAAAAGAAAAAAAAAAAACTATAAAAGCAAACCATGCTCATTGCAAATTATACCGAAATGGAATAGAAAGATAAAATGCAGTCATTTCCTTATCCCATAGCCCTCCCCTCGCTAAATCCTCTATCACCCCACGCCCAGCTCCTGCCCCAGTGAGCCAAAGTTCTTGCTGTCTTGATGATTTGCAATTCTCTGCATGACTCTGCCTCTTGGGTTTGTTTAATTAGAAATAGGCTGGGAAGTGCTTCCTATGCTCTGGCATGTTAATTGCTTATCAGAGAAGGAGAAGGGGTGACAGCATTTGGTGATGGAAATTTCTGCTCTCTCCATCTTGGGGTATGTCTTGATGGTTCTCTCCCACCCCTCTCCTTGCCTCCTGCGCTCTGCCTCCTTCCCTTCCTCACTCTGGTCATTGCCACAGCCACGGAGACTCTTGGGGGCCAGGAGCAGGCCCAGGTGCCAGAATTCAAACTGAAAAGGAAAAACTGTCCTCTCTTTCACCCTGTCCCTTTTCTTGTCCCTCTTCTCATATCCCAGGTGGCCCCCCATGCCCATCACCCTCCAGGCTCTGAGGAGATTCCAGAGCAGAGCTCCTTAACTACACTCAATACTCAGAGGATTATTTTCCTTTCATTCCTTTCCCCCGTATTATTGTTATTATTTATTTTTATTTTTTACAAAACAGGAGAAAAGAGTGAATCGGGTTGGGGGAGGTGACACATTTCTCCACAAAGGTACAAAATTGCCTTTAGAAAGTTAGCTGCGGAATGCCAAGCCCGGGCTGTTGAGATGAGGCATTCCTGGGCGTCCCTCTCCCAAATGTCCTTCGGATCTGGCTGGGGTCACTCCCATGTTGAGGGCTGCCCCCCGAGGTGAGATGGAGAGGCCTCCTTCAGCCCTTGCCCAGGAAGCACAAGAGCAAGCGACTGAGACTGTACAGAGAAAGAGAAGAGGAAGGGGTGCAGCCCGGGGACACAGGTGGGGGACAGCCAAGCCAGGCCCAGGAGCCTCTGGGCAGGGAGGAAATGGGGAGGCGGGAGGCTCTAGCCAGAGTCCCTCCTGTTCCTTGGCGATGTTCCTCAGAATGGCAGCAGAGGTGTCCCTGGAAGGTAAGGCCAACTTTTGGAGGCCACAGAAGCACCCCCAGGGCCACAGAGCCCCATCTGTCTTGGCCCAGCTGCCAGGCCTCAAGCACGTGGGTCCGTGTCCCTTCCTGGCAGGGCATCTGGCCCAGCCTGCTTCCCTTTTGGTAAAAAGTAGTCCTAGTGATTTCCTTACTGCTGAGAACAGGCCGAGCTTCAAGAATTTTGAGACAGTGGTGGCGACAGTGTCTCCCCTTCTGAGGATCTGGACAGCTTCCTCCCTGGATTCCAGGGCAGGATGAGGGGAGCAGACACAACCCGGACAGAAGGGGCACTCCAGCCCCAGAAAGCCCAGGCTGGAGGGAGAGGCCGCCGCCCACCCACCCCCTGCCTGGGTTGGCCTGTGCCAAGGTGGGCCGCTAGCCCAGCTGCCAGGAGGAGGACAGCGAGAGCCAGGATGGCAATGAGCCCAGGTCGGTCCCCTAAGGCTCTGTGGCAAGAAGTGGCCTCTTTGGTCCTGGCCCATACACAAGCCAACTGGGTGTGGGCATCAGCAAAGGCCACTTGCAGGCAGGCCCAGTACTCCGTGGCCTGAAGGAGGCGGGTAATGTTGTAGCTGTGGGTGCCCCGAGGCAGGCGGGCCAGAGCGGTGGCCCCCTGGCCCCGGAGGGAGGAGGCACTAGACCAGGTGAGGTTGGTGGACACTGTGTTGGGTGGGGGGACCCAAGATAGCAGGATGTGGTAGGGGTGGGTCTCCTGCACCCGGAGCTCTAGCCCCCGTCCTTCGTCCCTGCCTGGCTGGAGGAGAGCACGGCCCACAACCACACTAACCGTCTTAGTGTCAGCCCCCACCAGGTTCTGGGCCACACAGGTGTACAGCCCTGCCTCTTCCGCCGTCACCCTCCGCAGCTCCAGGGTCCCCTCGGGGTACACCCGGTACCTCCTGCCTGCATGGGCAGGTGTCAGTCGAAGCCCCGTTGGAGTGACCCAGTAGATCTCGGGTTCAGGTTCGGCCAGTGCCCGGCAATGCAGCACCATGCTCTCTCCACTGGCCACCTGGAGGCTGGGGGGGAAGCTGCGGGGGGAGATGAGGGGCAAACAGTGGTCCGTCATCTCCCGGAAGGGCACCTCGCGGACTGGGCGGCGCTGGAGGTCCGGAGGCTCTGCGCACAGGGTGGACTGCGGCTCGATGAAGCGGACACGGGTGCCTGTGGCATTGGCCCAGCGGATGACACAGTCACAGCGGATGGGGTTGCCGTGGAGACCTACCTCCTGCAGGTTGGGTAGGGACTCCACCGTCTGCTGGTGCAAGGCACTGAGAGCGTTGTTGTTGAGCATGAGGGTCTCCATCTGGGGCAGGTGGTGGAAGGCGCGGGGGTGGATGAAGGACAGGCGTGGGTTGTTGGTGATGTCCAGCTTGGTCAGCTCGGGGAGGTTCACCAGGGCGAACTTGTCGATGGAGATCAGCTCCTCCATGTTGTTCAGCCCCAGCTCCTTGAGGTGCAGCATGTTGGCAAAGTCTCCCGGCCCGACCCGCTGGAGTGGGTTCTTGTTCAGGTCTAGGAACTTGAGCCCGGGCACCTGTTCCAGTGCCCGCCTGGGCACTCGGGCCAGCTGGTTGTCGTAGAAGGAGAGGCTCTCCAGGCTCTGCAGCCCCTCCAGGGCATAGTCGGAGATCTCCCGCAGGCTCATGCCTGCTAGCACCAGGCTGCGCAGGTTGGCCAGGGGCCGGAAGTTCATATCCAGGATGGCATCTACCTTGTTGCCGCCAATCATGAGTATCTCCAAGTTGGGCAGCATTTCAAACCAGCGGCTGTCAATGGCCCTCAGCAGGTTGGAATTGAGGTGCAGCCGCAGCAAGTTACTGAGGCCCGCAAAGGCCCTGGGGGCGATGCGGTAGAGCTGATTGTGGTTGAGATAGAGTTCCTGTAGGCTGGCCAGCCCTGCAAAGCTGTGGTCCTCCAGCCGGGTCAGCTGGTTCTCCTCCAGGTGCAGGCTCAGCAGCTGGGGCAGGGCGTGGAAGTCACAGTCTCGGGCATCTGAAAAGCTGTTCTGGGACAGGTCCAGCTCTGTGAGATTGGCCAGGTAGCCCAGCTCACTCTGGTCCACGTGTGCAATGCTGTTGCTCTGCAGGAGCAGGGTCTGCGTGCCCACGGGGAGTGCAGGGGGCACCGCCGTCAGGAATAGGTCATTGCAGTCCACGGTGGTGGCCTCGCGGTAGGACGAGCGGGGCGTATACCAGGGCCGGATCTGGCAGGCACACTGAGGAGGGCAGGGCACACGCCAGGGTACCACAGGCACAGCGGCCGTGGCACCAGCCACCCAAGCTAGCAAGAGGGGGGCCACGAGGAGCCTCATGGTGGAGCTGCAGGGCAGGGGACCATTCACAAGAAGAGTCTGGAGTCCTGCTCTTCGTGTTTTGCAGGGTGAGGGTCAGCAACCCTGCCAGGGCCCGAGGAGCCACCCTCTCAGGCAGTCATTCGACACTGGGCATCACTTCTTGCCCTCCTGGGTACGGCTCCTCCTTCTTGTCCACTGGGGCTGGGCCTGCTCACTCACTGCCAGGCCCCATCAGGGGCAGCCCTGGAAGAAGAGGATGCAGAGTTAAGGAGGTTGCAGAGAAGCAGTATCCACCCCCACTCCTGTGTTTGCTTGTTTGTTTGTTTGAGACAGTCTTGCTCTGTCGCCCAGGCTGGAGTACAACGGTGCGATCTCAGCTCACTGCATCCTCTGCCTCCCGGGTTCAAGCAATTCTGCTTCAGCCTCCTGAGTAGCTGTGATTACAGGTGTGCGCCACCACCCCCAGCTAATTTTTGTATTTTTAGTAGAGATGGGGTTTCTCCATGTTGGCCAGGCTGGCCTCGAAGTCCTGACCTCAAGTGATCTGCCCGCCTTGGTCTCCCAAAGTACTGGGATTACAGGCGTGAGACACCGCGCCTGGCCCCTCCCATGTTTTTGACTCAACAAGCCAAAGGAGCTGCATAGGTCATGGCCAGGCCTTCCTTAAGGCTTTAGTGTCAGTTTCTAAGCTCTGCTCACAGAGTGAGTGTCTGTGAGTGTTCAGTGAAAGAGAGGAAGGGGTGTGTGTGTGTGTGTGTGTGTGTGTGTGTGTGTGTGTGTTTGGGAGGGAAGGAGAGTGGATGGGCTGAAATTATTGTCATCTTCAGAGTCCTTCAGAGCCTAGAGAGATGTGAGGTAGGTTCTCTTTCCTCCCAACCTGCTTGGCTCACTGGGTAAATGAAAGATAAAATGATAGTTTCCAGAACTTCCTCTGGCAGTGTACGTGGGAGGTGGGTGAGGGTTGGTGGAATAAGTACAGCTTCTAAAATCTGGGATGGGCTCCCCAGGACTCTAGAGGTGAAAGGCAGCAGATCTGGTCCACTTACAGGCAGGCTGGGGAAGTGGGGTGTTCTGCTGCCTAGGCTCTTCTGGGTGGGATATTGCTTTGGTGTTTGTCAACTTCCCCATCATGGAGGCAGGAGTTCTTCTCCTTTCCCAACGGCCTGGCAGAGTTGCCCAGGACGAGGCAGTGGAGTTAAGAAGCCTGGGTCTGAGCTCCTCAGCTGTGCAGGTAAGACCTTCTATGACCTGGCTCGGCCCCGTCACCTGGCTTCTCTTGTCACCACCCCACTTACCTGTTCCACACAAACCTTTTGGGTTGAAGTTACTGTGACATGCCACCCCTTCTAGTATCTCCTCCTCATTGTCTTCCAGAAAACTCCTACTTGTTCTTCAATGCTCAGCTTTAAGTTCAGTCGCCTCCTGCAGAAGAAAGCTTCTCTAAAACCTCCCCGCCTGGCTGACTAAGGGGCTGGCTTTATGCTCTTACAGTACTTGCACTTCCTACTGTCACAGTTCTGACCACATCATGGGAAACAGTCTCTAACTAGAGACCTGCCTTGCCTCATGCCTGTAGTACAGGTTGGGTGCCCAGTGAGTGTTGATTGTATGACTCAGTCTCTGTGACTCCAGAACCCCTTTCCCCAGGAGCCTGGACATCACCCCTGCAATCGAGACTCTAAGCCAGGGCTGTTTCCTCCATCTGGTGTGAGGAACCTATCCAGTTTCTCTCTCAGATCCCAGGGCCATGGGGGCAAGTCCAGTCTTGGCCCGGAACCAAAGATGGAAACAAAAAGGGGCCAGACCGTGTCCCCTTCTTGAGCCTGGTCTGACTCCTGAGCGGAAGCCTGATTCCAGGTAGGTTTTTAGCTACAAGTGTCAAAGAAATGCACAAACACGGAGCACCTACGATTGCTCAGGACTCTTCAAACACTCAGAATGTCTTATTTCACATAACCCTCATAACAGGTATGTGAGATAAGCACTAATACTCTCCAGTTTGCAGGTTAAGAGACTGAGGTCCTGAGGAGGTTAAAGAACTTGGCTCAAGTCACATAGCTGGTGAGCAGCAAGATACAGGAATCAACCCAAGTCCAGGGGCTGTGTGCCATCCACATCTCTGCTCCCAGGTCTGTCTGGCCCAAGCCTACCCTAGGCCCCTAGAGGGTCTGGGATATACTGACCGCCACAGCGGTAGGCTTCATGCCTGTTCTTGTCCCCTGGGGCGATGACGCCTTACCAGGCAGCCGCAGAAAGCTTGGAGCCATGTCTCCTGCCGCCATCCCGGGAGCTGCCTCTGAGTGGGCCAGAGGGGCTCTTCACCTATCTCATCCTGCTTCCAGGATGCTAGGGCTCGGGAGGGGAGCAGCTGGAGGCAGGGTACCCTTCCCTGAGCAGGAACGCAGCAAGCCTATTTACATTTCACTACTTCCCACTTTTCTCTGCAGCTATTTCTGAAGGTGGGAAAAACAACCGTGACTTAAAAGGCACAGAGGTTTTGTGTAGGGGTGTGTGTGCACTGACACGTAAAACTCAGGGTAAACAAACATGCATGCACACATGCATGCACGCCTGCATACATGTGCAAGGGGAACCCAGCCACCCAAGCCAGTGTTTGGGGGTCAGGAAGCGGGGAGGGAATTTTGTGGTGTTCTGTGTGGGTGGAAAGGAAGCAGGGAACAAGCTGAGTCCCCGAGAGGTCCCTGTGGAACTGGATCTCTGGCCAGTAGTCCTGCCACACTTGCAGACCAGACTCCCCTCACTCCCACCTAGACCTTCTGTGAGAGAGCAGACCCACCAGCAAATAGATCAGGACCCAAATCTTGGCCCTACCAGTCACTACCCGGGCATCCTAGGCCAAGCTGCTTGACTTCTCTGAGCAACCATTTCCTTCTGTATTACATGATATTGTCATTAGAATTAAACGAGTGTGTCGCACACAGAAAGAACGGGATGTTAATTCTCTTCCAGCTAGAGTCATCTCTCAGGGTTAGGAAGTGCTCCGGCTCTAGGACTTCCTAGGAGACAGCAGAAGTTGGTTCCTAGGACTCGATAAGTTAGCAAGTGCCATGCTAGCTGGGGAGGCAGGTTCAAAAACAAAAAACGACTAGGACAGCCCAAGACATTTCACAAGTGGAGAGAAGGGTGAGGGCTGGAGGAAGTGGAGAGGGGTCATCCGCTGGGCCCCAGCATCTCCCTGACCTTCAGATCCTATCTGAGTCCAGGTTCCCTTCTCCCTCAACACCTAAGTGCTATGTCAGTGCTCAACTGTGCTGAGGGGATCAAAGTTTAAAAGTTAATTGAAACCCTCCAGGCACTTACCTTTCCCCTCCATCCCAGGCTGCTGTCCCCTCCTTCCCTCCCCTGATTGGGCTGGGTGGATGAGGCAGAGCTCGTGGCTCCTGTGCCAAGAGCCCAGGGCTGGGCCTTAGGATCCAGAGAGGCAGTGACTTGATGACTCATGTTCACACTGTACCTCTGACCCCAAGGCTTGGCAAAGGCCCAGACAAGTCCACCCCCTCACTGCTGAGCACGCAGCCCTTTCCAGGATGGAGCTCAGAGCTGCCCACTCACCTGCCACCATCATCTAAGGCTGCCTTGCACATGGCCTGCTTATGCAGGCTGATGAGCAGTTTCTACTGGGGAGCTGCAGAGAAAGCTAATTGTCTTTCATCTGTAATCTCCAGGGGTGATCAGGAGTTCAGACCGTCACGTGTATACTTTCCCCAACTGGATTTCAAGCTGCTTGAGGCAGGGGCCACGTCTTACATGCTTTTTGTGTTCCAAGAGCACCAAGTGTAGGACTGAGCCTGCAGCGGGTGCTTGTGAATGGCTATAGTGAAATGTGTAGAGAAAGTGCGTTGCATTTAATCCCCTCAACAACCCTGTGTGTAGGCAAAGAAGGGATTATTTAGCCCCATTTTGCCAGGGAGGCAACTGAGAGTCAGAAACGTTAAGCGATTCATCAGAGGTTGCACAGCTTCTATGGAGTGGGGTCAAGATTCAAACCCAGGGTCTTTGAAGAGTCACCAGCCCAGCCAACATGGATCAGCACCTGTTGTAGAGGAGCAGAGGGCAAGGCTGCCTCAGTTACAAATTCCTCCAGAGACAGTCCTGGTCCTCGGCGCCTCCGCCCCGCCTGCCACCTGCTGGGCCCCTCAGCTCCTGTTCCTTGACTCCTGCCTAGAATGAGCCCCTTGGGGGACAGTGTGGGGAAGGACACTGTTTCTGTGTGAGTGTGGCTGGGCCTGGAACCACAGGGACAAACAGAGCCAGCTGCTGCGCACAGACCTCAGCCTGCCTTCTGCATGGGGGCTGGGGGCTGCTTTTTGTGCAGTGACTGCTGGCCAGCGGTGGGGTTCAGGGACAGAAGGCAAAACACCCCAGAGCCGTATTCCAAGAAGCTGGGTTGGTTGCCTACTCCAAGGGCAAGTTTTCTTCTTGGAAGGGCTGGTGCTGCAAACACAGTCAGACCTATGTCCTCTAGGCTGTTTCTTTGGATTTAGCAGAAACTGTGGAATTAATCCATTAAACCGCTCGTTAAACTAAGACCTCTGGCAAAGCTCTGAAGGAAGAGTTTTGGAGATGCTGTCGCTGCTTTCTCCCTTGCCTCCTTCTCCAGCCCCAGCCCCAGCACAGCTCCAGTGCTCCTGCCTGGTATTGGTGGACACAGAGTCTCTCTCTCTCCTCTCCTCCTCCATCCTCTCCCTGGCGGTTCCCCTGCCCAGCCCCACCCCAGGAGCGGAGAGTCCAGAGGGAGGGTGGCAGGCGGTGATCGATTGCCTGGCCTTGGCTGCTTCAGTGCCAGGACCCCCCTCTCCCTGCAAAGCTGCAGAGACAGATGGGCGGCGTAATTGAGTGTAGCATTGATAAACTCCAGCCTCCTCACCAGCAGATAAGTGCTGGGTGGGAGGGATGCTGAGGGCGAGGAAGGCCAGTCCTCCATCTGCATACCTGGCCTCCAGCTCCTCCTGGGAGGTGAGCCTGGCCCCTCACTCCCACCTCCCATTTAATCACACCCAACCAGAACCTCAGAGCTGAAGGAGACCTCAGCCTCAGCGTTTATCTGCTCTTCCAGAGTCTGAATTCCATGAATAACTTATGTGAAGGAAGAGTGGTGGAGTGAGCCTGGCTCTGCTGCTCGCTGCGTGACCTTGGGCAAAGTACTTAACCTTTCGAGCCTCAAATGCCCGAGCTGGGAAATGGGGATAATGCCTGCACTCCTTTTGGAATGGCAGTGAGGAGTATGTGATGTAAGGCGCGTGAAGTGCCTGTTACTTCCCTCCATTCCTCCCAGCACTGTGGCCTCTAATTCCATCTTGTAATGTATTGGGTTGGCGTGAGAGTAATTACTTTTAATGGCCAAAACCTCAATTACTTTGGTGCCAACCTAATATTTCTCATCTCTCAACTTTTGTAATAAACTTAAAAAAAATTGTTGAGGTATATTGTATGTACAGGAGAGTACATAAAGGTCCCTGATCCCAACATGCATAGCTACAAGTACAACCACCATCCAAAACAAAACATACACATTCCCAGCACTCCAGAAGGTTCCTGTGTGCCCCCTCCCACTCAATATCCAGCCCCCACCTGCAGCTAGCCAGTCCTGACTTCTATTGCCACCAAGCAGTTTCCTTTTGAAACCCCAGAATTCGCCTTCCTTTTCCATGATAAGTTGAGACCGGGGTCTTTGGCATTACTTTACTCTGACGTTAGGGAACTTTAAATCCACTTCATTCCTCCTCCTACTTCAAAGGGGGCTATAGCTTCTCAGAGTCTCATGTTTAACCAGTGATCTCCAGGAAGAAAGGCTGATTCTTCTCTCTCGTTTCAGAGTTCCCATATCTAAAAATTGCTCTCAGCCTTGGGGCCCAGCTCTGGCCAGCACCCTCGTGGCCTGGGCCTGGGAGTGCCATGCTGCCTTGAGGGAGGATGATGCAGGTGACCTCCTGGCCCTCGTATCCCTTAGGACTTCTCATCACAGAGTTCTGGGGCATAGGCAAGAAGATGGATTGGGGGTGGCCAGGGAGGAGCCCGACCTGCACTCCTAACCGTCCGTCCCTGGGCCATTGTACGGGGCGGTCTCAGAGGCTCCTCCCATTCTGCTTGTCCTGCACGCCACATCCCCTCCCACCACCTGGCTGTGCTGTGCTGGTCCCACTGCTGTCAGCACCACCGTCCACCAAAGGCTGGAAATGCCTGCCTTCTTCATCTGCCCTCTCCCACCTCACACCCCCCGAAAAATGCTCACACTGCTTTCACTTCTCTTTTCACTTCTGGCCTTGTCACGTACAATGGCCTCTTTTGGGCTCTCCTGCTCACCTGAGAGAACCTCACTTGCCCTCACTGTCTCTCATTCCCAGACACGCCGCACTCTAGCTATTTTTCCTTCCACACCTTGAGCCTCTCACTCTGCCTGCCATGCCCTTCCCCAACTTCAACCATGCAACTCCTCTTCAGCAGTGAAAACCCATCCCAAATGCCCTCTCCTCTGTAACGCTTTCCCTTAGAGAAGGATGGTTCCTCCCCTAGCTACCCCCGAGACTCTTTGAACAAACCACCGTAGCAGTTTCCTCACTGTTAGGCTGTGAGTCTGTCTTCCCAACCAGGCAGAGAGCTCCTTGAGGAAAGGATGGTTATGGAGTTTTGTGTCCCTAGAGCCTAGTATCGTGCACTTTCCCTTACAGGCCTGAGGGGTGCTCTGCTGTGAACTGTCAATCACAACCCATTAGTAGGTCATGAAAACTAATGTGGGCCATGATCTACATTAAAAAAATGAATAGAAGCCGGGCGTGGTGGCTCACGCCTGTAATTCCAGCACTTTGGGAGGCTGAGATGGGCGGATCATGAGGTCAGGAGATCGAGACCATCCTGGCCAACATGGTGAAACCTTGTCTCTACTAAAAAAAAAAAAATACAAAATTTAGCTTGGCATGGTGGTGTGTGTCTGTAGTCCCAGCTACTCGGAAGGCTGAGGCAAGAGAATTGCTTGAACTCTGGAGGCAGAGGTTGCAGTGAGCCAAGATCGCACCATTGCACTCCAGCCTGGGCAACAGAGCAAGACTCAATCTCCAAAAAAAAAAAAAAAAAATGAATAGAGGCAAGGCACAGTGGCTCACACCTGTAATCCCAGCACTTTGGGAAGCTGAGGCAGGTAGATCACATGAGGTCAGGAGTTTGAGACCAACCTGACCAACATGGAGAAACCCTGTCTCTACTAAAAATACAAAATTAGCCTGGCATGGTGGTACATGCCTCAGGAAGCTGAGGCAAGAGAATTGCTTGAACCCTGGAGGCGGAGGTTGCGGTGAGCCGAGATCACGCCATTGCAGTTCAGCCTGGGCAACAAGAGCAAGACTCTGTCTCAAAAGAAAAAAAAAAGAATACAAAATAGAAAATATCAGACTGCGTTGTATGCAGCCAGACTAAGCATTGTTTTGAGATAGTTTCCTTCCCCTACCCATTTTATATATACCCATTTGTGCACTGGGTTGTTATAAAAGGCTTTTTTTTTTTTTTTTTTTTTTTTTTGCCTTTGGCTGTAGCTATAAAAGCTTGAAAACCGTTACTCTGAGAATCTCTCTTTTGGGAAAATGAGTCCCTTCAACTCTGGTTGATGCCACTGGGATGATAACAGAAAGCAAAGTCTCAGAGGAAAGATGCGGCAGTCCTGAGTGTCTCCATGTGCCAGGACTTCTATTTGCTGGCCACTTTGTATTCCTCCTCCCATCCTTCTGTGAGGGAGGCACTTTTCAGATGAGAAACCTAAGCTTCGTGAAGCTGAGGGTCCGGATTGAAGTCCTACAGTGAGCGTGTGGAGGAGCCAGGATCCAAACCCCATCGCCAGCCCTTGCCAGTTCCATGATTCTGGTGCCAGTGCTCACCTGACCTCCAGGGCTGTCATGGTGGGAAGAGACTGGAGGGCATCTGCTGGGCAAAGGTGAGGCTTCTTTGTTCACATGTGCCCTCCCCTCCTCTCTGGAATGAGAGGGGTCAGGGTTCCAGGAAACCCCCCTTGCTGGGCCCGGGAGGGGAGGGACTGTCCCCAGGCAGGAATCTCTGTCTTCCCAGGTCTCCTGGCTGGCCCAAGCAGAGAGTGTTAGAGCTCTGCTGCCTGGAAGGGAGCCTGCCTCATTATTTCTTAATTAGGAGTAGAGGGTGCCAGTAGGTAGCACACAGAGTCCTTTCTGTCTGCTTGCACTGCACCAGAAAAGGCTGCAGGGGAGCAGAGCCAGCCTGCTGGGGTCACAGAGGCAGCTCCAGGCTGCATCTCACTGCTGCTCGCTGCCAGGCTTCTGCCGATCCTTAGGAAAGCCTTTTCTGATCCCCTGCACCCATTTCCTGGGCTCCCAGGGTGCCCTAGTGTGCCTCCATCCTAAATTGGCTGGCTGGCTATCTCCCCAACCAGACTGTGAGCTCCTCTAGGGCAAGAGCTGTGCTCCAAGTTGCCAGTTCTTCCAACAGTCTGGACACAGTGGTAGCTCAGAGAATATCGGGAGAAGGAAAGAAAGGCAAGGCAAGCAAAGCAAGTGGAGAGGGAGTGGGCTGGCTGCCTCAGAGCTCAGGTGGCTCGGCTGCCTCAGAGCTCAGGTCGCTCCACTGCCTACGGGCTGGGCAGTGTCTGGGCTCAGATCCCCTGCCTCCTTCCTTCCTGACAGGAAGGAGACAAGCATCACCCCAGAGCCTGCCTTCCCTGGGCAATACCCTGGCCACTCCAGGCATGGCCTCTTTAGCCCTTCCTTGGTCACTGGCGCCAGGTGAAGAGGGCACTTTTCTCTGACTCAAGTTCTTGCCTCTGGATTTGCCATGCTCCATGACAGCCTTCACCCTTCTGAAGCTCTCTCAGGCTCCCCCTCCGGAAATCCCGCAGGTTCCACTGACCTCTCTGAGAGCGTAGGTGAGTGGTTGAACTGCAGGCTTTACAGACAGTGCGGTACCAGAGACCTGCACTGGCTGTGTGATCCTGAGCCTCTTCACTGAGACTCTTATCTGCAAGATGGAGACAGACTTGCCTTAAAGCGAGGGGGAATCTAGAAAAGACGTCTAGAGAGTGCCTGGTGCTCATTAGAGTCTCTTTCCCTTTTTATCCACTTCCATTTGTTGGAGGCACATTTCCCTGGCTGGGCTTCAAGATCACCTTTTTACCAGGCCAGCATCAGGCTGGCCCATCAGGGGACTGAGTCTCTAAGGCAGGCAGCCTCTTCCTTGGCACCTTCCTAGTGCAGGCGACACTCCTTCCTAATGGAGCTGCCCTGTCCGATGTCAGCTATAAGCACTCCCTGGAGTCTTCAACCGGGGATGTAGTTCCAGTCTTCAGGACGGCCCTAGGACTCAGTTCATTTAAAGATCACTGGTGTTGGACACAACTCTCAGCCAATAAACAACTCAGGCCCAGCTCCTCCTGGCTTAGGGGAGCAGCTCTTCTGCTTCCCCGCGTGCTCTCCAGGAGGGTCGAAAGCACCCCTCCCAGAAGAGTTCTAAATGTCGCAGCTGATGGCCTTCCATAGATGTTCCACGCTGGCCACAGTTGCTAGCCTCAGATGGGCAGCCAAGCCCAGTGCTGACCCACGAGCTTCTCTGCCTCTCTGCGTCAGGAGTTAGGTGGGGGCACTGAACAGACCCCGCAGCATTCTTCTAAGGCTCCTCCAGCAGCCCGGGCCCCAGCACATCCCTTTAGCCCCAATGGATCCCTGGGACAGAGGCAAGGGCAGGGGGAAGGGGAGGGAAGACTCAAGAGTGATACAAGCGATAGTCTCTCCTGTCCCATGAGTCTGCACATGCAGGGACCTTGCCCACAAGTCCCCTTCCTCACCTGCGTATCTGGGAAATTCCTTTCCATCTCTGAAGTCACAGTTTATATTGTACCCCTATGTGGTCTTCCCTGACGGCCAGGCTCCACCACCCACTCAAAATAATCAATCCCTTGCTCCTTCCTCCATCCTCAAGGATCCACATCCACAAAGAAAATGTCCTGCATATACACTGATATGGTTTGGCTGTGTCTCCACACAAACGTCTTCTTGAATTGTACTCCCATAATTTCCATGTGTTGTGGAAGGAACCCATGGGAGAGAATTTGAATCCTGGGGGTGATTTCCCCCATACTGTTCTCATGGTAGTGAATAAGTCTCATGAGATCTGATGGTTTTATTAGGGATTTCTGCATTTGCACCTTGCTCATTTTCTCTTGCCACCGCCGTGTAAGAAGTGCCCTTCACCTCCCACCATCATTCTGAGGCCTCCCCAGCCATGTGGAACTGTAAGTCCAATTAAACCTCTTTTTCCTCCCAGTCTTGGGTATGTCTTTATCAGCAGTGTGAAAACAGACTTATACATACACCATGGAATACTACACAGCCATCAAAAGAACAAGATCAAAAGAACACTATCATGGCCTTTGCAGCAGTGTGGATGGAGCTGGAGGCCATCATCCTAAGCAAATTCACACAGGAACAGAAAACCAAATATCACATGTTCTCATTTATAAATGGGAGTTAAGTATTGAGCAGACATGGACATAAATATAGGAATAGCAGACACCGTGGACTACTAGAGGGTGTGTGTGGGGTTAAAAACCTACATATCAGGTATATGATCACTACCAGGGCGACAGGAGCCATACTACAAACACCAGCATTATGCAGTATTCTAGAGTAACATATCTGCACATGGACTCCCTGTATATAAAAGTTGAAATTAAAAAAAATCCACATCAAATACGATGCTCACCTTCTCTCTCTCAGACTGCGAGCTGCTCAAGGGCAGGGACGGTGGCTTTAAGACCCTGGATGAACAGCAGGAAACACCACTGCTTTCAAGGTGAATGAGGCCTGAGGTGAGGAGGTTTGGGTTTCCTGCCTCCCAGTGTCAGTGGTACTGAGGGAAAGATCTCAGGGCAGGGTTGGGTGGCAGGGGGGGGGTGAGGCCTGGTCAGAGGGGCTGGGCCTTGGTGGCCAAGGAGAAAGGGAGGCAGAGAATGGGGAGCAGCCCAGTTAAACACGGAGAAAGGGCAAGCCCCTTCTGACGGAAAAGGAAAAGGAAATCAGAATGAAAATTGATGAGGTAGAGAGAAAAGGAGACTCATTTCATCAGCAGGTTTGCCAGACGAAGCTCCAGATAAATCACACCGAGGAAGGAGTCTCCCGGGCGCTGCCTGCTCCCTCTGTCAGCTGTCTCAGGCAGCCGGGAGATAAACGGCTGCAGCTGAGGCCCAGCGGTGGGGTTTGTCTTTCCTCCCCACTAACTGCAAGACAATAGCCTGTCCCTCCTGGCCACCTCCTCCAGTGTCCTGGCCATTCCCTCCCCCAAGCCCTCTCCCGGGCCCCTCCCCACCCCCACAGGCCTCTCCCTGAGCAGTCCCTCTGCATTCCCCCTTGCCAGGGCGGGCCAGTGGACAGTGTTTCTCAGAGGCTGCTTCCCACCTCCCACTCCGCACCCACCCCAAAAGCCAGGTAGGGGAAACAGGGCTGCTAGACGCAGCATGGGACAGGGCTGGCTGTACTCCTGGCCTGGGGACAGACTTTGGATGGTGTCTTCTTCCTGCCCTAGGCCTTGGGTTTCTCCTCTGCCAAATGAGGGGCTTGGGCTAGAGCAGTGGTTCTCATACTGTAGTCCCTGGACCTGTAGTATCTGAATCACCTAGAAACTTGCTAGAAATTCCAGTCCTGTGGCCCACCCCAGACCTGCAGAATCAGAAACCCTGAGGGTGGGCCCTAGTCACCTGTGTTTGAACAAGCCCTGCTGGTGGTTCTGATGCATGCTTAAGTTTGAGGATTGCTGGCTAACTCATCTCTAACCTCCTCTTCAGCTGAGATCAGAATTCTACCCACCAAGAACAGTGACACCTAGAATGCTCAATCTAATATGTACACACACACACATATGTATGTATATGATATATATATACGTATATATGATGATCTGCTTATACCCTGACAGATTAGGTTAGGTATTTAAGACCCCCCTCACTTCCTCTGTCCTGGCCACAAGGGAACTCTGCATCCAGTGAGCATGAAATATTGCCCTGACCTTATCCCAGGCACTGTATGTGTGTTATGTATGTGAAGTTATGGGGAGGGCAGGTGGGGATTCACAGGTTAAAAAGAAAACTAAACCAGTCTACTAGAGGATGATAAAAGTTGTCACAGAGTGAGGGTGGCAGGGCACAGCTAGGGGAGAGAGCATGATTCTACCTCGTATAGGAAGTTAGACAAACATTCAGGGGAATTTAGTAAAAATCGCTGTACACTGAAAATGACTGAATTTGATGGTATGCAAATTATACTTCAATAAAGCCATTGAAAAATTCACATGGGAGTGTTGCCGGAATCTGTAGGCCAGCAGATGCACAGATAGGAGACACTAGGAGGAAAGGTCCTGAGATCAAAACATATGAAGTGTGTTCCAAGCAGTGAGCGGCTCCCCTTGGGTCCTGAGAATGTGAGTTATGTGATGAAGATGTAGGAGCAGCAAGCCAGAGGCGGAACAGTCTGGACACAATACTCAGGCAGAGGCCAGCCAAAGGAAGTATATAAGGCAGGAGCCAGCTGGGCGCAGTGGCTCACACCTATAATCTCAGTGCTTTGGGAGGCCAAGGGAGGCTCATTAGAGCCCAGGAGTTTGAGACCAGCCTGGCCCATACAGTGAAACGCTGTCTTTACCAAAACCAAAACCAAAACAAAACCTATCTGGGTGTGGTGGTTCATACCTATAGTTCTAGCTACTTTGGAGGCTGAGGTGGGAGGATCACTTGAGGCCAGGAGTTCGAGGCTGCAGTGAGCTATGAATGCACAACAGTACTACAGCCTGGGCAACAGAGCAAGACCCTGTCTCTAACAATAAAAATAAACCCAAACCCAAACAAACAAAAGGGAATAACTGCAACAGCCATCAATAATGATAATCTGTTCAGACCAAATGCACCTTGCAATTAAAATTCTTCCATATTGGCCGGGTGTCGTGGCTCACTCCTGTAATTCCTGCTCTTTGGGAGGTCAAGGTGGGTGAATAACTTGAGGTCAGGAGTTTGAGACCAGCCTAGCAACAAGGTGAAACCTTGACTCTGTTAAAAATACAAAAATTCGCTGGACGTGGTGGTAGGCACTTATAATGTCAGCTTCTTGGGAGGCTGAGGCAGGAGAACTGTTTGAACCCAGGGGGTGGAGGTTGCAGTTAGCCATGGCACTGCACTGCAGCCTGGGTGACAGAGTGGGACTCTGTATCAAACAAAAAAAAATCCACAATCCTATGTTGCTATGGTCTGTATCCCACAAAATTCATGTGTTGGAAACTTATTCCCAAATGCAACGGTGTCGGGAGGGGGGCCTTTGGGAGGTGTTTAGGTCATGAAGGAATAAATTACTGTTATAAAATATAACAGGGCTTGTCAGCGGGATTTTTTTTTTTTTTTGCCTGTCTACCTTCTGGCACATGAAGACACAACATTTTAAGACACCATCTTGAAAGCAGAGAGCAGCCCTCACCAGATGCTGGCACCTTGTCTTGGACTTCCCAGCCTCCAGAACCGTAAGAAATAAGTTTCTGTTCCTTATAAATTACTCATTCTGGGGTATTCTGTTACAGCAGCACAAATGGACTGCAATGTATGTGATTCTCACAGTAGCCCTCTGAAGTCATAGGGGCCATTATCCTCATTTTAGTGGAAAGGAGATAAGTGACTTGTTCAAGATCACACCTAAACAAATCAGGAGGCCGAGGCTAGAAGACACAGTATGCTTCCAGGTCCAGTCTTCGTTTTTCCAGTGAGAAGGCAATGATAATAATGGTAGCCACTGACTGAACACTGATTACGAGCCGGGCCTTGGGCTCGGTGCCTGATCAGACTGATTGTGTTGAATGCTCACAATAATACCATAATGTGGAAATTACTAGCCCCACTTCCCAGATGTAAGAGGTAAGGTACCCTGCCCAGAACATTCAGCTGGTAAAACCAGGACTCAAACTTGCTCCTGGCTGGCCCTAACACCTGTGCTCTAAACCCCGACCCCACATCACCCTCCTCCAGCCCCCGCTGCCCAGCTCTCCTCCTACTTCCTCAAGGCTGGAATAGAATGAGATTTCCAGTCGACTTCTTATTCAAGCTCCACTGGGCATGGGCCAACCCAAGAGAAAGAAACTGGCCCCTGGCCTAAGCTCAGCAGCCCTTCTTCAAGAGAAGGCCCTTTCCAATCTGGCAGAGGCTTCCTCTCCTCCACACCCATCCACGCCTCCCGAGCCCAGTGCACTCGCTGCAGGTCCAGCAGCTCCCAGGGCCCCCAAGACTGTGGAAGGAAATGCTTCCATCGGCGATCAATAACAGGCATAATTCAGTGACTGCAGCAAGTACAAAAGAGTGTAGGTTAAATCAATATTTAGAAGCTTTGGAATTAAACTAATTAAGAGCAAGCATTAATGATTTTTACTGTCTGGGAATAAAAAAGACAAAAAGCCCACCTATATTTCATGATTTTACTTTATTAGCTTGTAATAATTTGGGAAGAGCAGAAAATGAAAAGGGCTCTCAACCAGCCCTACATCCTGCATTACAGGGGAGGGGAGCACCTGGTCCTTGGGAATGGAAGACACAGAGGAGAGAATGAATGGGATGGAGCCCGGTATGCAAACAGCATGTTGTAAAAGGCCCTTGGCTTGGAGGTCAGGGACTGTTATGGGTTGAATTGTGTTCCTCAAAAAGATGTATTGAAGTCCTAAGCCCCAGTACCTGTAAACGTGACCTTGTTTGGAAATATGGGCTTTGCAGATGTAATCACCTGAGATGAGGCTATTAGAGAAGGCCCTAATTCAATATGACCGGTAGTCTTACGAGGGAAAAAAAAGCCATGTGAAGACAGAGACACACAGGAAGGTGCCATGTGTCATGGAGACAGACTGAAGTGCTGTAGCTGTGAGTCAAGGAACACCACCAACTGATGGCCACCACCACAAAGCAGGAAGAGGCAAGGAAGAATCCCTCTCTACAAGTTTCAGAGCCAGGATGGCCCTGCCAACAACTTGATTTTGAACTTCCAGCCTCCAAATCTGTGAGACAATACATTTATGTTGTTTTAAGCCATCCAGTAACATAGGCATCCTGAGTTGTAGTTCCCATTTTGCTACTTACTAACTGTGCAAGCTTGGGCAAGATGCTTCATCTCCATGAGCCTCAGTTTTCTCCACTGAAAAATGGGAATAAGACTAGTGCCATATCTTTTTTAGAGATGTGCAGATCAAATGAAAACATGACGTGAAATGAGCTGAGAAGTGCTATACAGATGTGACCTAGCTTCACTGCAGAGTGGAAAAAATCTGGGAAGGGATTCAGGAGCCATGGGTCAGATGGGCAGGAAGTTTCCTACCAACTCACGGGACCATTCTAAAGATCTGATCAGATCACAGGTGTGAGTTCACTCTGCTTCCTTAGAGAGATTTGCATAAAATACGTTTTTATTGTTAACAACGATCTTATTTGCTGACCACTTAACCCTAGTTTTCTCATCTGTAAAATAAAAGCGTTGGACAATATTATTTTAAAGGTATTTTCCAGCATTATTCCCTGGGCTTATATATATGTACATATAAGTAAATATTAATATATAAATATTTTAAATGTAATGTGTCTTGGCAACCTTAACCTCGTTCTCATCCTTAACCCTCTCTCCGCAGCCCAGTACGATTCAGAGAGGGTATCATCCCAGCCCTTGGAGAGAGGTCAGGACTACTCTGGGGCTTTGCTCCCCTCTGCCCCCTGCTGCATGGATTAAGGGAGGGGGAACCACAGCAGTTTTCCAGTCCTCCCTTGAGTGTACCAGGCATGAAGCGAACAGGAAACCGTGCAGGCAGCAAATAAAATCACTATTGATCACAAGACGGCTGGCGTCCCTAGCCCGGCTGGCTCCCAGAACGGTTCATCTTAAATAAATGTTCCTAATGACCCACTCGTACTTAACACAGGAGCTGTCTTAAAGTGTAGTAGAAAGGGGCAGCTGAGCAAGGAGCTGCTGCTGCTCTGCTGAGCCTCTTCCTTGGCTCCAGGGGTAGAAGGTTCTCAGGTGGCCTCAGAATTTTGGAAGGAGCTGCACCTTGCAACAGTGAGAATCCCAAATGGAAGGACCAATCTTCCTGCCACGTAACGACCAACATTCTTCCCGGACGAGAATCACTGCAGGGAATGAGCATCTGTTGGCACATCGCCCTCACAGGGACAGGCAACAGCAGCAGCATCACCAAGATGACCATCTCATTATCACAATGCCATCGTGAGATTCACCTCCACCATCACTATGGTCAGTCCACCTGCAGCCTGCCTTCTCTGTTAATGTCAGCAGCCCCATCTTTGCCTTATGAATCCCCTGCTCGCTGCCATGATCACACTCATTTAACACTTTCCACGAGCACCATCATCTGCTCCATCTACTGTCACAATCCTGGTCATCATAGCTACCCTGATCACCATCAGAACATGCATATGGTGCATGCTCATTGCTGTGATGTGTACAGAACCTGAAACAGACACGGCTTCTGTCATTGGGAAATACACATTGGAAAATGAGACCCCCAATAATGCTAACATGAGAATAAGTGCATTCACGTGCACACAGAGGGGCACACTAAAAGAATCATGATCATGGACCTAAAAATGACAATCATTTGCTTCCTGTTATCTCTGTTTTTCAGCTCTGGCCGTGCCATAGAATTACATGGGGATCTTTTAAAATATACTAATGCTGGCCAGGTACAGTGGCTTATGCCTGTAATCCCAGTACTTTGGAAGGCTAAGGTGAAAGGATTGCTTGAGCCCAGGAGTTTGAGACCAGCCTGGGCAACATAGTGATCTGGAGGACTTAGGGGCATCCGCACAGAGCAGAGCTGGTCAACTGGTCTTGCTATGGGCAGTGGGCTACAGGGTGCATGCCTGTAGTCCTAGCTACTCAGGAGGCTGACAGGAGGATCTCTTGAGCCCATGAGGTCAAGGCTGAAGTAAGCCATGATTGCACAACTGCACGTCAGCCTGAGAGACAGAGGGAGACTCTGTCCTTTAGAAAAAATAAAATAAAATAATAAAATAAAATAAAATAAAATAAAATAAAATAAAATATATTGATGCCTACCTCCCACTCCAGACCAATTAAACCAATCTCTGAGGTGTTGGATCCACACATGGTATTAAAAAAAGCTTTCCAGAATTTCTTTGTAAATTTTATATCAAAAGAAAAAGACTATAAGCAAAAATTAAACCCCATAGTTGTTGATACTGAATATTTAGGGAAAAGCGTACGGATGGCTGTAATTTACTTTGAAATGCACCAAAAGTAAGACGGATTGATAGAGGAGTGGATAGATGGAGAGAGCCGGGTAAGGCAAGTCTAATAAAAGGTTAATGGCAGAGTCTAGGTGGTACGTAGATGGTTGCTCACTGTAAAATTCCCTCGACTTTGCAGTATGTTGGAATTTTTCATAATAAAATATTGGGGGGAAAATCTCCAACTGGTTTGAATGTGAAGCCAGGACTGAGAACCATTACTTCTGAAGAAAAAAATCCATAAAGTGAATGAGCTTCTCCTTCCTCTACCATCCACATGTGAAAGAACATCCCTACCTTCTCATGAAACCAATCAGATCCAGCCCAGGGCTTCCCAGCCCTTCTCGTCAGGGCACACATAGATGAGTATATTTGTACAGTGCACCCGGGAAGAGAGTGATGGCTGTTGGCAGCCAGAAGGAGCTGCCTGGGGAGACACTTGGTTGCCCCAGGCCCTACTGGGCTGCCCTGAGTGCCAAGGGCTGTGGCTGGAGCCCACTGTCCACAGCTAGATCAGCTGACCAGCTCTGCTCTGTGTGGATGCCTCTGAGTCTCCTAGTTCTAAACCGCAGCTCAGCATTCTTAGCAAGGATTAAATCCTTTCCCAGACCAGAGTCTGCCTATTGCAGCATGTGACGTGTGTGTGTGTGTGCGCGCGCGTGTGTGCGCGCGTGTTTGTGTGTGCATGTGTGTGCGCGTGCGCATGTGTGTGCGCACGCGCGTGTGTGTGTCTGGGGGCAGTCGGTGAGCGGGTGGTAGAGAAGACTCTGTGGGAAGGCCCCGACCCCTGGGCCTCATCTGTATGCTCCTCCACACCCCGCTCACCCTGTGGGGGAGTGCCATGGCAACACCGTGCTCTTTAAACACAGGAGTTTGTGCTGCCATTGCAAAGCAGCATTAGGCAATTTAATTAAGGAGCTGGCAGCAGACAAACTTTGTGAGTTAAAGGCATTTTATTAAATCCCATTGTATTATGCAGCTCAGTTCCCCCAGGAGCTGCGGAGCTAGGGGAGGACAGAGGAGAATGTGCTAGGGTTTTCTCTTCCTTTCCTTGCTTTTCTTCTGGTCTCCCTCCTGCTTCGTGAATAGGGGGACCCCAACAGTGATTGCCTGCTTACCCCTGTAAACCGCCCCCACAGCATCAGGCCTTGGCATAAGGCCTGCGGGCAGAGGCCCAGGGAACACAATCACCAGCGCTGATCTCACCGATTACTGTTGGCATAGCCAGAGCGCAGTCGCGGTGGTCTCCGTGATCTCCGGGGCCAGGCCTCCCACCTGCTTCAGCGTTCACCACAGGGCTCGGCTCTGCGCTTTCGTGCACCATTTCATTGAATCCCCCACACCCTTGGAGTCAGACTACTGGCACCCATATTTTACAGATAAGGAAACTGAGGCCTGCAGAGGTGAAGTAACTTGCCCAAGGTCTTCTAAGTAGTACAAAGTGAGGAAGCAATCCCAGACTTGCCAAGAGGCCATGCGGAGATTTTTAGGACCCCATGATGCCTAATCTGCGCTACATGAAGCAGGGCTTCAGGGCTTCGGGACTTTCAGTGGAATCCCAGACCAAAGAAGCTGTCTATCTGCCTGTCTAGTGGGACGCCACCCCCCAGGCTCCTGCTCCCAGGCTGGAGAAGGGTTTTTGGGGGCTCTGTGAACCTGCCGAATGACCTTGCCCTGAGATGGCTATCCCTTGGCAGAGCAGCCTCAGCTCTTGCCTTTGGAAGTCCTTCCTCTGTTACCATGTGGTGGCATGGTCCCCTGGGTAGCTCTGGAGAGGCCCACAGGCCTCCAGGAGAGCCCTGGGCCATAGGGCCTTCTCAGCCTCCCTAGCTGATCAGCCTGGCTTGATGGGGAGAACCTGGGCTTAGGAGCCAGAACCTGGCATTCCAGTGCCAGGTCCCCACCGAGCAAGGGGTGAAAAGTCTTTTACTCTACAAAGATTCACTGAGCCCAACCCTATGCACAGGATCACAGAGATGAATAAGACAAGGTGCCTGCCCTTCAGATCTGTACAGAGAAACATCCTCTTGGGCTCCGTTTCCTCAATTCTAAAATAGGGGTAATGGCCAGGCATGGTGGCTTATGCCTGTAATCCCAGCACTTTCGGAGGCCGAGTTGGGAGGATCACTTAAGGCCAAGAGTTCAAGACTAGCCTGGGCAACATAGTGAGACCCCGTCTCTATAAGAACTTTTTTTTTAAAGTTAGCCTGTCATGGTGTTGCATACCTGTAGTCCTAGCGACTTGAGAGGCTAAGGCAGGAGGATTGCTTGAGCCCAGGAGGTGAGGCTGTGGTGAGCTGTGATTGCACTACTGCACTCCAAGTTTGGGTGACAGAGGCACTGTCTCTAAAGTAAGTAAATAAATAAATAAAATTTAGGTAATGACATATGCCTTGTGTAGCTAAAATAGATGCAATAAAATTAGCTAATTTCATTAAGGGCTGACCCTCTTCCAGGTGCTTGCCAGTCACGATCTCTTTTAATCCTCATAAAACTCTATTATATTATTATCCCCATTGTGCAGATGAGAAAACTGAGGTTAAAAAAAGTTAAGCCTCCTGCCCAAGATCATACAGCTAGTAAGAAGCAAGAATCTATGCTCTTAACAAATCATATTATGATTTTATACACATACATACACATATGTATATATTATATAACCCTATATGTTCACAATATACCATAAATTCATAAGCAGGTCGTATTTGAAAAGTAAATTAAATACCTAGATTTGCCATGATCTTAGTCCATTTGGACTACTGTAACAAAATATTATAAAGTATGTCGTTTATAAACAACAGAAATTTATTGTTCACAGTTCTGGAGGCTGGGAAGCCCAAGATCGAGGAGCTGCAGATTGGCTGTCTGGTGAAGGCCCACTTCCCGGTTTATAGATGGGGGCCATCTTCTCACTGTGCCCTCACACAGCAGAAACGGAGAGGGAGCTCTCTGGGGTCTCTTACAAGGACACTAATCCCACTCGGGTGGGCTCCACCCTCATAATCTCACCTCCCAAGGGCCCTGCCTTGTAACACCATCACACTGGGGGTTAAGATTCAACATAGAAACTTTGGGGAGACACAAACATTCAGACCATAGCGGCCACCAAACAGAAGGTTGTGTTATTATCAGAGAGAGAAAAACAGGTTTCTGAATGTGGGACTTCGCCCCCTCCTGGAAGGGCATTCACGGGCTGTGGCAAATGCAGCCTGTGGAACAGGCTGTGCAGCTCCTCCCCAGGAGACTGTGAGGCCTGGCTCCTCTCTCCCTGCCCCACCTCTTTTCTGACTCTCCTGTCTCTTCTCTACCCCTTCTCTTTCCTGGCTTTCCATCCGTCACCACCTTTTCTCACCCCATGAGGCCCTGAGGTTTCCACGGGATTCTGGGGTCTCCTCTACCCATCTCCACTCCCTTGCCCCACCTGGCAGAGACGGAGCAACAGTGGTGACACCAGGTGACACCTTCAGAAGCCCCCAGATGGATGGTCCTGTGTGTGGGGCAGGCTAGGGAGGACAGAGCTGGCTGCAGGGGAGGCCAAAAGGCTAACAGCGACCACGCAGTTCCACGCCATGACCACCCAAGTCCCCCAGGAAAACAGCGGCATTTGAGGGCTTGGCATTAAGAGAGTTAATCTGGATCGAAATCCAGGAGTTCTAATAACAGCTGTAGCACTTACCAGGGTTAAAAAAACCACCCTGACAAATAGAGCCAGGGAAGGCCATGAAGAGAGGGTTCTCATGCTTGGATGGCTGATAACAAAAACTAACAAAAAGATTGATTGCACAAACCACAGTCTTGCACAAAGGCCATTGAAACCTTACACAAAAAATGTTTCTGCAAGGACATCCATCCACAGCTGGCTATCCAACCTCAGACGGGTGTCACCCTTGTTATTGATCTTTGCAGCCAAGGATAATTATTTTAAAACAATTATGTACTCCTCATCTTTTCTTTTAAAAATCTTTGTCTTCTTTTACCTTCCTGGACACACACACATAGTTTACTATGGCATGCAAATTCCCATTGCAATGCTCTATTCCCAAAGAAACACCTTTTTCCTTTGGAGAGCCTCTGTGTTTTTTATTCAGGTTGACACCAGCTGTAGGACAATCTCACTGACCCCAGTTTCTTCTCATCTATAAAATGGGGATAAACATTAAAAAATCTGGAGACAACAGATGCTGGAGAGGATGTGGAGAAATAGGAACACTTTTACACTGTTGGTGGGAGTGTAAACTAGTTCAACCATTGTGGAAGACAGTGTGGCGATTCCTCAAGGACCTAGAAATAGAAATTCCATTTGACCCAGAGATCCCATTACTGGGTATATATCCAAAGGATTATAAATCATTCTACTTTAAGGACACATGCACACGAATGTTCATTGCAGCACTGTTTACAATAGGAAAGACCTGGAACCAACCCAAATGCCCATCGATGATAGACTGGACAGGGAAAATGTGGCACATATACACCATGGAATATTATGCAGCCATAAAAAATGATGAGTTCATGTCCTTTGTGGGGACATGGATGAACCTGGAAACCATAATTCTCAGCAAACTGATGCAAGAACAGAAAATCAAACACCGCATGTTCTCACTCATAGGTGGGTGTTGAACAATGAGAACATATGGACACAGGGAAGGGAGCATCACACACTGGGGTCTATCGGGGGGAAATACGGGAGGGACAGTGGCGGGTGGGGAGTTGGGGAGAGACAGCATGGGGAGAAATGCTAGATATAGGTGATGGGGAGGAAGGCAGCAAATCACACTGTCATGTGTGTACCTATGCAACAATCTTGCATGTTCTTCACATGTACCCCCAGACCTAAAATGCAATAAAAAAAAAAGAAATATTATTTTACTTATTTTTCATCTAATTTTTTTAACAATAAATATTTTTATAATAAATATTCCTGTCCATATTTTTGTACTACTATTGTTTTTTGAGACAGAGTCTTGCTTTGTAACCCAGGTTAGAGTGCAGTGGTGTGATCTCAGCTCACTGTAAACTCTGCCTCCCAGGTTCAAGAAACTCTCCTGTCTCAATCCTGTCCATATTTTTATATGCATTACTAATTTTTATTTTTTTATTTGTATTTAAAGAGAAAACTACCCAATTAAAATAAGTAAGTTTGCACTGGAATAATGTAAACAATTCCAAAATACAAAGACTGAAAGTTTTTTTTCATATCTTCCCTTCTTCTCCAACTTCACTCTACTTATTTGACTACTTGAAAATTTTAGAAAATTGATACATAATAATTTTATATATTTTTGGTTACATATGTTATTTTGATACATGCATGGAGTGTGTAATGATCAAGTCAGGATATTTAGGATATTCATCACCTTAAACATTTATCATATCTTTGGAATGGAAGCATCCCAAATCTTCTCTTTTAGCTATTTTGAAATATACAATATATTTTTGTTAATTATTGTCACCCTACTCTGCTATGGAACACTGGAAATTATTCCTTCTATCTAACTGTATGTTTATAACCACTAACCAATCACTCTTTGTCCACTGTACTCCCTGCCCTTCACAGCCTCTGGTAACCATCATTCTACTCTCTACCTCCATGACATCAACTTTTTTATTTAATAGCTTCTACCTATGAGTGGTAACATGTGATATTTATCTTTCTCTACATGGCTTATTTCACTTAACATAATGTCCTCCAGACGCATCCATATTGCTGCAAATGACAGAATTTCATTCTTTTTATGGCTGACTAATATTTCATTGTGTATATATACTACATTTTGTTTATCCATTCCTCCATTGATGGACACTTATGTTAATTCTATATTTTGGCAGTTGTGAATAGTGTTGTAATAAACTCGAGAGTACAGATAACTTTTTGATATGCTGTATATCAAAGTTTTGGGTATACACCCAGCAGTAAGATTGCTGGATCATATGGTGGTTCTATTTTTACTTTTTCGAAGAATCTCCACACTCTTTTCCATAGTGGCTATACTAATTTACATTCCCACCAGCAGTATACTGGTCTTCCTCTTTCTCTGCATCTCTACCAGCATTTGTTATTTTTTGGTCTTTTTAAAAAATAATATAATAGCCATTTTAACTGGGGTAAGATGATATTTCATTGTGGTTGATTTGCATTTCCGTGATGATTAGTAGTGTTCAGTATTTTTCTTTTTCTATACTTGTTTGCCTTTGTTGAAGTTCTTTTGTGAAATGTCTATTCAGATAATTTGTGCACTTTTAAATCAAATTATATGGATTTTTCCTACTGGGTTGTTTGTGTTCTCTACACATTTTAGTTATTAATCTCTTGCCAGATGAATAATTTGCACCTGTTTTCTCCCTTTCTGTAGGTTGTCTCTTCGCTCTGTTGATTGTTTCCTTTGCTGTGCAGAAACGTTTTTGCCTGGTATAATCCCATTTGTCTATTTTTCCTTTTGTTGCCTATGCGTTAGAGGTCTTACCAAACAAACAAACAAACAAACAAAAAAACACTGCCTAGACTAATATCTTTAAACTTTTCCCTAATATATGCCTCTGGTAGTTTCATAGTATCAGGTCTTAGAATCAAGTCTTTAATCCATTTTGATTTTATTTTTGTATATGTTGAAATAGGGACCTAGTTTCATTCTTCTGCCTATGGATATCCAGTTTGCCCAGCACCATTTATTGAAGAGACTGTCATTCCCACAGTGTATGTTTCTGGGACATTGTAGGAAATGAATTGACTGTATGTACATGGATTTATTTCTGGTTTCTTTTGTTTTGCTCCATTGGCCTATGTGTCTGTTTTTATGACAGTATCATGTGGTTTTGATTACTATAGCTTTGTAGCATATTTTGAAGTCAGGTAGTGTGATGCCTCCAGCTTCCCCCTGGCCTCAGGATTGCCTTGGCGATTTGGTGTCTTTCGTGGTTCTGTAAATTTTAGCATTTTTTTTCTAGTTATGTGAAGAATGTCCCTGGTATTTTTGATAGGAATTGCATTTAATCTGTAGATCTCTTTGTGTCATATGGACATTTTAACAATATTAATTATTCCAATCCATGAGCATGGGATATATTTCAATTTTTGGTGTCCTCTCCTATTTCTATCATTGGTGTTTTATAGTTTTTGTTGTAGAGGTTTTTCACTCTTTTGGTTAAAAAAGTAAGTATCCCTAGATATTTTTTTTGTAGCTGCAA
Organism: Cacajao melanocephalus; assembly: GCA_963573385.1. Lineage (NCBI taxonomy): Eukaryota > Metazoa > Chordata > Mammalia > Primates > Pitheciidae > Cacajao > Cacajao melanocephalus. Next base: position 53,816 of record CAUYLG010049611.1, read on the forward strand.
AAAAAAAATCCCTAGGTATTTCTTTTGATTTATTTTTCAGTTTGTTCAATGTTGATATATAAATGCTACTGATTTTTGTATGTTGATTTTGTATCTTGCAACTTTACTGAATTCATTTATCAGTTCTAACAGCTTTTTGGTGGAGTCCTTAGATTTTTCCAAATATAGAGTAATGTCAGCAAACAAGAATAATTTGACTTCTTTCTTTTTTTCTTTTTCTTTTTTTTTTTTACTTCTGGAGTCTTTTATTGATCACCTCTTAAGTTAAGTAGCACACTGCATAATTTTTTGCATTAGCAAAAAACAAGTCTCCTCCACCTTGAACATGCCATTCGCTGTTTCCACCTAAAATGACCGGGGTCTTGCCTTCTGCTTCCCATATTCTCCCAACTCCATAGGGTCCATAGTCACAAATGAGGACAGCTTTATGTGTAACATCAATCTAAAAGAAAAAAAGGATACCCTTAAAGAGGCAAGAAAGCTATGACAGATCCCTCCCAAATGCAGTAATAGGTCAGAAATTACTATACCAACTTGCAGAGCTTCACATGCATCCTTCTTTCTTTATAATTTGGAAGTTCTTTATTTCTTTCTCTTGCCTTATTGCTTGACTAGACTTCCTATGTTGAAAAGCAGTGGTATGTATGGGCATCCTTGTCTTTTCCCAGATGTTAGAGGAATGGTTTTCAACTTTTTTTCATTCAATATGATGTTAGTTGTGTGTTTGTCACATATAGTCTTAATTGTTTTGAAGCATGTTCCTTCTATACTGAGTTTGTTGAGAGTTTTTTTTTTTAAATCATGAAAGAATGTTTAGTTTTATTAAATGCTTCCCAGCAGCTTTTGAAATGATTATATGGTTTTTATTGTTGCTTCCATTAATGTAATACATTGTGTTTATTCATTTGTGTATGTTGAGCTATCCTTCCATCCCTGGAGTAAGGTCCATTGAATGGTGGTATATTATCTTTCTGGTGTGCCATTGGAATTGCTTGCTAGCCTTTTATTGAGAATTTTTGCATCTATATTCATCAGGGATGTTGGCTTGCAATTTTCTTTTTTTGTTGTGTCCTTGTCTGGTTTTGGCCTTGTAGAATGAGTTTGGAAGTATTTGCTCCTCTTCAATTTTTTGAATAGCTTGAGTAAAATTGGTATTTCTTTTGTCATTTCAAGTTTTTTAAATTTTTGTTTCCTTGATCATATAAGATGAAAACATTTAAAATCTATTTATTGGGCATTTTCATTTTCTTTTCTGTGATATATTTTACCTAAATTTTAATTTTGTTTCTTTAGGGAATTCTTTCTTTATTCTGAATACTAATTCTTTGTTAGTTGTATGCGTTGCAAATGTCTTCTCCCATTTACAGCTTATTAGTTTTTTTTAAAAAAAAACTTATAATGTCTTTTGGGGAAATTATTATTATTATTGAGATGGAGTCTTGCTCTGTCGCCTGGCTGGAGTGCAGTGGCATGATCTTGGCATGCTGCAACCTCCGCTTCCCAGATTCAAGTGATTCCCCTGCCTCACCCTCTCCAGTAGCTAGGACTACAGGCATGTGCCACCACAATAAGCTAATTTTTTGTATTTTAGTAGAGATGGGGTTTCACCATGTTGGTCAGGATGGTCTCCGTCTCCTGACCATGTGATCCACCTGCCTCGGCCTCCCAAAGTGCTGGGATTACAGGCATGAGCCACCACGCCCAGGAAGAAATTATTATTCTTAATTTAAAATAGTCAAGCTTATTAATTTTTCCTTTATTAATGGTTTGCATTTTAAGCCTCTTGCTTAAAACATTTTTTCTAACATGGCAGTCTTAAAAATATTCTCTTGCATTTTCTTTTAAAAGTTTGGCTAACTTGACTTCATATTTAGGTTCATTTGGTGTTGATTTTTGAGTGTATAATGAGATCAGTATGTAAGTTTTTGTTTTTAAATATGTATATCCAATTGTTGGAGCACCTCTGAAAAGCTCATTACCACTCTTCTAATCCACATTGCTCACTATCAAAAACGAAATTATTTTTATACGTGTGATTGTGTTTCTGGACTGTTTTTTCACTTATCAGTTTGTGTAAACATGTGTCAATCTCATACCATCTTAATTATATAGTTAGTTTTGATATCTGGTAGTTACTTGTCAGGAGTTTTTCTTTGTTTTTTTCCATATAAATTTTAGTGTTAACTTTTCAAGGTTTAACAAAAAATGTGACATTTTTATTAGAATTACTTTCTATCTATAGATAAATTTTGGGAGAATTGACATCGTTATAATATTCAGTTTTTAAATCAGTAAAAATAATATACCTGTCTATTTTAGTTCTTCTTTAAAGTGTTTTAATAAAGTTTTATAGTCTTCTCCAGGAAGAACTTATACTTTCTTCATTAGAGTTATTAATGTATTTTCAAATACATTTTATCCTATTGAAGTAGTATCTTTTAAAACATTACATTTTAAAACTTCTTATAGATGAAATAGATTCCGTTTCATTTTGCACATTGATTCTGATTGCAGCAAACTTGCCATACTCATTTATCTTTGTGATTTCAATATGAAAGTAACGGTTTTCTTTTTTCTACTCTTATATCTTTATTTACTATAATGTACTGTCTAGAGCATTGTGTAAAATAATGAAAAGCAATCTTTCTGATCATCACAGCAAAACTTTCACTATTTTGCCATTCAGGGTAATGTGTACTGCAGGTATTTTTTACACAATCAAATTATGAATCAATATTGAATTGCATTCACTGCATTTTCTGTATCTACTGAGATAATAATTTATCACCTTTAAACTTTTAAAGTTTAAAGTTAACTATATTAACTGATGTTCTAATGTTAAAAGAACATTAATATTGCTGAGATAAACTGAACTTGGTTAGAATACGTTATCTTATTTATACACTGATGGATTTGGCTTGCTGATATTTTATTTAGAATTTTTTTATGTGGGTGCATGAATGGCATTTATCTAGAATTTTATTGTCTTCTATGGTTCTTGTCATATTTTATTATCCACGTTATGTCGGCTTCATAAAATGAGTTAGGTAATATGCTTTCTTTTACCTACTTGCAGTTTTTTAAAGACTAATTAACATTTCTTGATTGTTTTGTATAAGCCATGGGCAAAATTGTCTGATGCTGATGTTTTCTTTGTGGTAAGAGTTTAAAGTACTGTTTCAATTACTTTTAATGGCTACAGGTTTGCTCAGGTTTTTTGTTCCTTTCTTCTTTAGTCAGTTTTGGTATGGTATATTTTCTTGGAAAGTTTCTGTCTCATCAAAGTTTTTGTATTTATTGACATAAATTGTTCATATTATACTTTTAATACCTTTTAAATCTGTGTAGCATCTGTAGTTTTTTATTTATGTGTTCATAATATGGCTTATTTGTACATTATGTCTTCTTTTTATGTTGATTAAAAGTTTGTCTATTGTACTAATCTTTTTAGTTAATAGCTTTTCAATTCGTTCTTTTTTATCTTATTTATTTCTACTCTTATCTGTATTATTTTCTACTTTCTACTGTATTTGGTTTGATCTGATTTCTCTCCCTAATTTCTTATGTTGATTTCTTAGGTCATTTGTTAATAAGTTTTCTTCTTTTATGGTATAAGTATTTAAATGCATATTTTTCTCTCTTAGTATCCCATAACTGTATCCCAAAAATTTTGAAACATAGTATTTTCATACCATTTGGTATTAATATTATTTGACTGAGGCAATAATTTCTTCTGTGACCCATGAGTTAAGAAGAAATACATTTGTTGACTTTAAAAACTTTAGATTTTTTTCGTTATATTTTTTGCTGTTAATTTCTAACTTAAATGGTGCCCAGACAAAAAGGGGGAGGAGGCGAAGCAAGATGGCTGAAGCATCCACTGATTATCCCCTCCTCCACCCCTGCAAAGACACCAAATTAATAAATATCTACACAGAAAAAACACTTTTATAAGAACCAAAAATCAGATGAGCACTCATAGTACCTAGTTTTAAATTTATATTGCTAAAAGAGACAGTGAAGAGTTAGAAAAAACAGTCTGGAATCACCGATGCCTCAACTACCCCCAACTCGCCACCTCCCTGCCTCGTGGTGCAGATTGCTGTAGCTCAGGGAGGGAGAACACAGCAGTTGTGAGGCATTTAATTCAGTGCTGCCCTGGTAGAGCAGAAAGGAAAACTGGACCAAAATCAGCTGATGCATGCCCATGGAGGGAGCATTTAAATGAACCCTAGCCAGAGGAGAATCACTAATCCCAGTGGTCAGAACTTGATTGCAGCAAACCTTGACACAGAGGGCTACAGTGCTCTGTGTCTCCAAATAAATTTGAAGGCAGTCTAGGCCACAAGGACTGCAATTCTTAGGTGAGACCTAGTGTTGAAATAGGCCCAGGGACAGTGGACTGGGAGGGCATGTGACATACGGAGCCACTAGCTGGGGCAACCAAGGGAGTGCTAACATCACCCCTCCCCCAACACCATGCTGCACAGCTCATGACTCCAAAAGAGATCCCTTCCTTCTGCTTGAGGAGAGGAGAGGGAAAAGTGGGGATGACTTTATCATGCATCTTGGATACTACCTCAGCCACAGCACAATAGGGCACTGGACAGAGTTGTGAGGGCCCCATTACAGGGCCGAGCTTACAGATGACATTTCTAGATACACCCTGGGCCAGGAGGAAACCTGCTGCCTTGAAGAAAAGAACCTAGTCCTGGCAGCATTCATCCCCTGCTAACTGAAGAGCTCTTGAGCCCTGAATAACCAGCAATGATAGGCAGATACTACATCAAGGGCCTTGGGTGAGCCTCTGAAACTTGCTGGCTTCAGGCCAGCATAGCCACAGTAGGGTAGAGCATCAAGCAGGTTCTTGGGGTCCCTGATTCTAGGACTTGACTCTTGGATGGCATTTCTGGACCTGCATTGGGCCAGGGGGAGCCCACTCTGTCCCAGGCCAAAAATCATTCATTACAAGTAAACTTAAGAGATCTTAGGCCTTAAGGGAACATTGGATGGTATCCTGGAAGTACTCCTGGTGGCCTGGAGTGGCAGTGGCTACTGGATGAGGCTTCTCAAGCTTTTGGAAAGGGAAGGGAAGAGTAAAAAGGACTGTGTCTTGTGGTTTGAATGACAGCTCAGTTGCAATGCCACAGAACACCAGGTAGATGTCTAAGATTTAGGACTTTAGTCCCTGACTCCCGGGCAGCACTTCTGGACTGGACCAGGGCTTGCGGGACCTCACCATCTTGAAGGGAAGGACACAAGTCTGGGTGACATTGCTACGTGCTGATTGTAGAGCCCCAGGGCCTTGAGTAACACAGACAATAGCCGTGGAGTGGTTATAGCAGGCCTTGAGTGACACCCAGCACTACGCTTGCTTCAGTTCTGACACAGCACAGTCATAGTAGGTAGCCATAGGCATGCTTGTGTTACTCCATCTCAAGCTTTAGTTGACTCAGAACAGAGAGAAATTGTGTTTGTTTGGGAGAAAACGAGAAGAGAATAAGAGTCTCCGTGAATAATCTGTATTAGTCTGCAAGAACCACAGTGTTATTGGGCTTGGGTTGCCCACTAAAGCAGATACAGCTTATATCATAATACTTAAGTCCTTTAAAATATCTAGAAAGCCTTCCCAAGAACAGGTACAAATAAGCTCAGACAGTGAAGACTACAACAAATATCAAACTCTTCAGTGCCCAGACAGCAGGGAACATCTACTAGGATCAACACCATCCAGAAAAACATGACCTCACCAAATAAACTAAATAAGGCACAAAGGACCAATACTGGAAAAACAGAGATGTATGGCCTTTTAGACAGGGAATTCAAAACAGCTGCATTGAGGAAATTTTAAGAAACTCAAGATAACTCAGAAAGGGAATTCAGAATTCTATCAGATAAATTTGACAAAGAGATTGAAATAATTAAAAAGAATCAAGAAGAAATTCTGGAACTGAAAAATGCAAATGGCATACTGAAGAATGCATCAAATCTACTTTAAATGAACAAATATCAAAAAAGACAAAGAAGGACATTAAATAATGGTAAATGCTTCAATTCAATAAGAAGAGCAAACTATCATAAATGTATATGCACCCAACACAGGAGCACCCAGATTCATAAAACAAGTTCTTAGAGACCTTTGAAGAGACTTAGACTCCCACACAGCAATAGAGGGAGACTTTAATACCCCACTGGTGATAATAGATCATCGAGACAGAAAAATAACAAAGATATTTAGGACTTGAACTCAGCTCTGGATCAAGTGGACCTGATAGATATCTATGACCTCTCCCTGCTCAAACAACAGAATGTACATTCTTTTCATTGCCACACACCACTTACTCTAAAATTGATCACATAGTTGGAAGTAAAACTCCTCAGCAAATGCAAAAGAACTGAAATAATAACAGTCTCTCAGACCACAGCACAATCAAATTAGAACTCAAGATTAAGAAATTCCCTCAAAACCACACAACTACATGGAAATTGAACAACCTGCTCCTGAATGATTCTTGGATAAATAATAAAATTAAGGCAGAAATCAAGAAGTTTTTCAATAATAAAATTAAGGCAGAAATCAAGAAACTAATGTGAACAAAGATACGATGTACCAGAATCTCAGTGTCCTTTAATAGCAGAATAGATCAAGCAGAAAAAAGAATTAATGAGCTTGAAGATGGGTTATTTGAAAATATACAGTCAGAGGAAACAAAACAAAAGAATAAAAAACAATGAAGCATGACTATAGAATGTAGAAAATAGCCTCAAAAGGGCAAATCTAAGAGTCATTGGTCTTAAAGATAAGGTAGAGAAAGATAAAGGGGTAGAAAGTTTATTCAAAGGGATAATAACAGCGAATTTTTCAAACCTAGAGAGAAAAATATCAATATTCAAGTACAAGATGGTTATAAAATACTAGGCAGGTTTAACCTAAAGACTATCTCAAAGCATTTAATAATCACATTGCCAAAGGTCAATGATAAAAAAAGAAACTTAAAAGCAGCAAGATAAAAGAAATAAATAAAATACAATGGAGCTCGAATACATCTGGCAGCAGACTTTTCAGTGGAAACCAGAGTGGCATGACATATTGAAAAGTGCTGAGGAAAAAATATTTCATTCTAGAATAGAATATCTGGCAAAATTATCCTTCAAACATGAAAGAGAAAGACTTTCCCAGACAAATAAAAGCTGAGGGATTTCATCAATACCAGACCTGTCCTACAAGAAATGCTAAAGGGAGTACTTCAATCAGAAAGAAAAGGACATTAAGGAGCAATAAATTATCACATGAAATGTACAAAACTCACTGGTAATAGCAAGTACACTCTAACTGTGGGGTATAAACTACTGTTGTCCTAAGTACAAAGACTAAACAAGAACTAATATAAAATAATAACTACAACAACTTTATAAGACATATTCAGTACCATGAGATATAAATAGAAATAATGAAAAGTTAAAAAGTGGTGGGACAAAGTTAAGCCATAGAGTTTTATTAGTTCTTTTTAAATAATGTTAAATTGTTATCAGCTTAAAATAATGTGTTATAAGATAGTATTTGTAAGCCTCCTGGTAATCTCAAACCAAAACATATACAGTGGATATACAAAAAATAAAAAGCAAGAAACTAAATTATATCACCAGAGAAAAATCACCTTCACAGACAAAGGCAGAAAGGAAAGAAAGAAGAGAACACTACAAAAGAACCAGAAAATAAATAACAAAATGACAGGAGTAATTTCTTACTTATCAACAATAACATTGCGTGTAAATGGACTAAACTTTCCAATTGAAGAGCATAGACTGGCTGAATGGTTGAAAAAATAAGACCCATTGATCTATTGCCTACAAAGAGTGCACTTCACCTGTAAAGACATGTACAGATTGAGATTAAAGGGATGGAAAAAGATATTCCACACAAATGGAAACCAAAAAAGAGCAGGAATTTCTTTACTTATATCAGACAAAATAGATTTTAAGACCAAAACTATAAAAGAGACAAGGAATATCACTATGTAATGATAAAGGTGTCAGTTTAGGAAGAGGATATAACAATTTTAAGTATATATGCACCCAACACTGGAGTACCCACATATAAAAAACAAATATTATTACAGGTAAAGAGAGAGGTAGGGCTCAATACAATAATAGCTGGAGACTTCAATACTCAACTTTCAGCATGAGACAGATCTTCCAGAGAGAAAACCAACAAAGAAACATTACACTTAATCTGAACTATAGACCAAATGGAGCTAATAAATATTTACAGAACATTTCATCCAAAAGCTACAGAATATACATTATTTTCTCTAGCACAAGGATCATTCTCCATGATCAACCATACATTAGGTCACAAAACACATCTTAAAACATTAAGAAAAAATTGAAATAATATCAACCATCTACTCTAACCACAATGGAATAAAACTAGAAATTAATAACTATAGGATTTTTGAAAACTATACAAATACATGGAGATTAAGTTATATGCTCCTGAATGACCAGTGGGTTAATAAATAAGTTAAGAATAAAATTGAAAAAATTCTTGAAACAAATGATAATGGAAATACAATATACCAATACCTATGTGACACAGTGAAAGTAGTACTAAGAGGGAAATTTATAGTTATAAGTGCCTATCCTAACAAGGAGGAAAAACTTCAGATAAACAATCTAACAATGCATCTTAAAGAGCTAGAAAAACAAGAGCAAATCAACCCCAAAATTACTTGAAGAAAGGAAATAATGAAGATCAGAGCAGAAATAAATAAAATTGACATGAAAAAGATAATATAAAATATAAATTTTTTTAAAGTTGGATTTTTTTGAAGTTAAACAAAATTTTTTTGAAGTTAAACAAAACAGACTATTAGCCAGACTAAGAAAAAAAGAAAATTTATCCAAATAAATAAAATCAGAAATGAAAAGGGATACTTTACAACTGATACTGCAAAAATTCAAAGGATCACTAGTGGCTACTATGCACAACTACATGCTAATACATTGGAAAATCTAGACTAAATGGACATATTCCTAGATACAGAAAACCTACCAAGAGGGAACCAGAAAGAAATCTAAAACCTGAATAGGCCCATAACAAGTAATTAAATCAAAGCCATAATATAGTCTCCCAGAAAATGAAAGCCTAGGACCTTATGGCTTTACTGCTGAATTCTTCCAGACATTCAAAGAACTAATATCAATCCTAGTCAAACTATTTTGAACAATAGAGAAGGGAATACTTCCAAACTCTTTCTAGGAGGCCAGTATTACTCTAATGCCAAAACCAGGCAAAGATACATCGAAGAAAGAAAACTATAGGCCTCCATCTCTAATGAATATTGATGCAAAATTCCTCAACTGAATACTAGCAAACTGAATTCAGCAATACATTAGAAAGATCATTCATCAAGACCAAGTGGGATTTATCTCCGGGATCCAAAGATGGTTCAACATATGCAAATCAATCTGTGTTACGTCATATTCACAGAATGAAAGATAAAAACCATATGACCATTTCAATTGATGCTGAAAAAACATTTTATAAAATTCAACATCCCTTCATGATAAAAACCCTAAAAAATTAAGTATAGAAAGAACACACCTCAACATAATAAAAGCCATATATAATAGTCCCAGAGCTAGTATCATACTGAATGGGGAAAAAAACTGAAAGATTTTGCTCTAATATCTGGAACATGACAAGGATGCCCACTGTCACCATTGTTATTCAACATAATGCTGGAAGTTCTAGCTAGGGCAATTGGACAAGAGAAAGATATAAAAAGCATCCAAACTGGAAAGAAAGAAATCAAATTGTCCTTCTTTGGGAGATTATATAATCTTATATTTGGAAAAATGTAAAGACTCTATGAGAAAACCATTAGAAAAGTTATACAAATTCAGTGAAGTGGCAGAATATAAAACCAACCTACAAAAAACAGTAGCATTTCTATATGCTAACAGTGAACAATTTGAAACTGAAATAAGAATAATAATTCTATTTACAATAGTCACACATAAAACTAAATCTCTAGGAATTAACCAAGATATAAAAAATCTTTATAATGAAAACTATAAAGTGCTGATGAAATAAATTGAAGAGGACACAACAACATGGAAAAATAGTCAAAGTTCATGGATTAGAAGGATCAATATAGTTGAAATCCCCATATTACCCAAAGCAATCTACAGATTCAATGCAACCCCTATAGAAATTCCAATGACATTATTCATAGAAATAGAAAAACTGTTTTAAAATTTCTATGAAATCACAAAAAACCCAGAATAGCCAAAGCTATTCTAAGCAAAAAGAACAAAACTGGAGAACTCACACTACGTGACTTCAAATTATACTATAGTAACCCAAATAGCATGATACTGGAGTAAAAACAGACACACAGACCAATGGAACAGAATAGAGAACCCAGAGCAAATCGACACACCTACATTGGTGTGCTGCATCCAGGAAATCCATCTCACATGCAAGGATACACATAGGCTCAAAATAAAGGGATGGAGGAAGATTTACCAAGCAAATGGAGAGAGAGAGAGAAAAAAAAGCAGGAGTTGCAATCCTAGTCTCTGATAAAATACACTTTAAACCAACAAAGATCAAAAGAGACAAAGAAGGGCATTACATAATGGTACAAGGATCAATGCATCAAGAAGAGCTAATGATCCTAAATATACACACACCCAATACAGGAGGACCCAGGTTCATAAAGCAAGTTGTTAATGACTTACAAAGAGACTTAGACTCCCACACAATAATAATGGGAGACTTTAACACTCCACTGTCAATATTAGACAGATCAACGAGACAAAAAATTAACAAGGATATCCAGGACTTGAACTCAGATCTAGACCAAGCAAACCTAATAGACATTTTCAGAACTCTCCACCCCAAATCCACAGAATATACATTATTCTCTGCACCACATCACACCTACACTAAAAATGACCACATAATTAGAAGTAAATCACTCCTCAGCAAATGCAAAAGAACTGAAATCATAAAAAAAACAGTCTCTCAGACCACAGTGCAATCAAATTAGAACTCAGGATTAAGACACTAACTCAGAACCACATAGCTTCATGGAAACTGAACAACTGGCTCTTGAATGTTGACTGGATAAACAATGAAACGAAGGCAGAAATAAAGATGCCCTTCGAAACCAATGAGAATGAAGACACAATGTACCAGAATCTCTGGGACACATTTAAAGCAGTGTCTAGAGGAAAATTTATAGCAATAAATGCCCACATGAGAAGCAAGGAAAGATCTAAAATCAACACCCTCTTGTCAAAATTGAAAAAGCTAGAGGAGCAAGATCAAAAAAACTCAAAAGCTAGCAGAAGACAGGAAATAACTAAGATCAGAGCAGAACTGAAGGAGATCGAGACATAAAACACCTTCAAAACATCAATAAATCCAGGAGCTGGTTTACAATAGCACTGTTTACAATAGCAAAGACTTAGAACCAACCCAAATGCCCATCGATGATAAACTGGACAGGGAAAATGTGGCACATATACACCATGGAATACTATGCAGCCATAAAAAATGACGAATTCGTGTCCTTTTTAGGGACATGGAGGAACCTAGAAACCTTCATTCTCAGCAAACTGACACAGGAACAGAGAATCAAGCACATGTTCTCACTCATAGGTGGGTGTTGAACAATGAGAACACATGGACACAGGGAGGGGAGCATCACACACTGAAGTCTGT
>CAUYLG010049618.1:0-83606 GCA_963573385.1 Cacajao melanocephalus
GGACACATGCACACAAATGTTCATTGCAGCACTGTTTACAAGAGCAAAGACCTGGAACCAACCCAAATGCCCATCGATGATAGACTGGACAGGGAAAATGTGGCACATATACACCATGGAATACTATGCAGCCATAAAAAATTGATGAGTTTGTGTCCTTTGTAGGGCCATGGATTAATCTGGAAAGCATCATTGTCAGCAAACTGACACAAGAACAGAAAATCAAACACTGCATTTTCTCACTCATAGGCGGATGTTGAACAATGAGAATACATGGACGCACGGAGGGGAACATCACACACTGGGGTCTGTTAGGGGGGGACTAGGGGAGGGGCAGCGGGGGGGTAGGGAGGTTGGGGAGGAATAACGGGGGAATAACTCATCCCCGGGGATGAGTTCAGTTTGTGTATTTTTGGCATGTTCATCTCAGAGCAATTCTATGTGCTCACTGCATTTTATTGGGTAGTTGAGGATTCTGATGTGGTATGTCTTGTTACTACTGGTCATGATCACATATTTAAGGCTGGTGTTGGCCAGACTTCTCCAGTATAGAGTTACTATTCCCCTTCTTATATTTAATAAGTATTTTATAAAGGGATACTTCAAGATTATGAAAATAACTTGTTCTTCACCAAATTTTCACCCGACAAGTTTAGCATCCATTTCATTATTAGCTGGCAATCTATACAAAGGTAGAACTTTCCCTGTCCCTCATTTATGTATTCATTTGTTTCTTTACATTGACACAGGTTTATTAATTCCTATTTTATTCAATAGGTTGTAATCATTATTTATTTTCATGTTCAGATTATCCCAGATTTGGCCAGTGGACTAAAGTTGGCTTCTACATCCTCCTGACATGCCTTTATCATTTTTTGAGCATGTCTTTATGTTCTGTCACTACAAGACATTCCAGGCTATTCTTACACTTTCCCTCTCCAAGACCTGGAACCAGCAATTTCACCAAAGCTCTATTTTCCTCCTAGTGGAGAATGAAATTTAGATAAAAAAGCTAAGCATGCCCAATGTTAATTAGGTATCACAACTCTCAAAACTTCTCAGTGGACAGGGCTAAGAAATATGTATATATAGACACACCTATGTTCCTATCTATCTGTGTATCTATACTCACTGAAAACCATGCATTCATACCTGGATACACCAATGCTAACCCAACATCACAAGCTTCTTCAAGGACATTACCACCTTTACTTACATGCCTTCCACATGTGGGCCCAACCTCAAGTGCTTTTAGATTTAATTATTCAGGGAGAGAGAAGCAGCAGCTTAATGCTATCTTTAATACCCCCTTTACTAACCTACTATTCAGAGATATAACAAAACTATGTACAAAATTTTTGTTATCAGTCAAAAAAGAAAGCTGCACCTGTTAAGGAATTAACAACGTAATAGGACAGAAAGGTGAATGAAGGAAGAAGGTGAGAAACAGATGAACAGGGGCAAGAAATGAAGCATACAAGAAATAGATCAAAGTGATCTAATGCAACCCTCTATAATTCATTCACAAATATTCTCTAGAAGATCTGACAGTGAGAAATCCACCCTCTGTATGAATACCTCCAATAAAAAGTGTACTAGTTCAGAGGGTTCATTTGCAGGTTTTAAAACAACTCTTAAGAGTTCACGTTAACCTGAAATTCGCCAATGCTATTATTTGCTCATGAACCCTAGTTCTATATTTTGCGCTTAACACAGAATAAAGAACTCCTTTTTCCAGGTAAAAGTTCAGGTATCTGAAGTCAGCTATCATGCTGCCCTCTTTAGGTTTTCTCTTTCTCTGTCTAATCAATGCTAGCTTTTTCACTAAGAGTTCTAGTTCTTCTTCCTTGGAACCACTCCAGTGCATCAATGGCCTGTAAAAACAAATTATCATAAATAGCTTTGATTTGGCTTTGATTAAAATTGAAGATTTTTTTTCCCCAAGATGGAGGGTTTTTTTTTGCTCTTGTTGCCCAGGCTGGAATGCAATGGTGAAATCTCAGCTCATTGCCACTTCTGCCTCCCAGGTTCAAGCAATTCTCCTTCCTTAGCCTCCCAAGTAAATGGGATTGCAGATGCCAGCTATCATGCCTGGCTAGTTTTGTATTTTTAGTAGAGACAGGGTTTTACCATGCTGGCCAGGCTGGCCTTGAACTCCTGACCTCAGTTAATCCACTCACCTTGGTCTCCGAAAGTGCTGGGATTACAGGTGTGAGCCGTGTCACCCAGCCAAAATTGATTTTTTTAAAAAATTGAAAATAGAGTTAAAGACAACACTGAGTAACAAATCTTTAAGTAAAAAAAGCTGTCAACAATGGATTTTGAGAAGGTAAAGCCTATACTGACATCTAGTCTTTATTTTCAAACTTCAATGGGATAAGACAAAATGTTAGCAAATATTTATGTGACAGCTACCATAAAATTTAAGTTAAATATATACTTATTAGTATTATTATTATTATAGAACTACTAAGTTTTTATCTAAATCTGCTATTAGAAAGATGACAAGCACTTTTTTGTAAATACAGAAGTTTCTTTTAATAATGTAAAGGTCTATCGTCTTATAATTCTGAGACTCTCAAAATGTTTGTTAATAATTCTTTGACTTGTCTCCACATTTCTGGGGGGTTATCTGTGAAGAAATTCGTATCATCCATAATTGTGATGGCTTTAAAATACATCCAGAACTCACTGACAATTTCTTCCATCAAACTAATAAGATTATCCTTGAATACGTATGGCCTTAGTGAGTCACTTCTCACAAACAGAATGTTGTGGAAGTTATTTGTGACTTCTAAGGCTAAGTCACAAAAGGCAATAAAGTTTGTGCCTTGCTCTCTAAGAATGCTTACTCTTGAAACCCAGCTGCCTTGTGATTAAGTCCAGGTCTCACAGAGATGCCTTGTGTAGGTGTTCCTGATGACAGCCAGTTGAGGTCATAGTCAACAAGAGTAAAGAAGTTGCTTCTTCAAGGTGACTCCAGCCACAGCCACCATTTGAACTGCAACTACACAAAAGACCTTGAGTAAGAATCACCTATCTAGGGTCAGTCAAGCCCTAGATTTGTGAACATAATAAATGCTTCCTATTGTTTTAAGTTACTGTTTTGGGATGGTTTGTTATACAGCAACAGATAAAACTTTTATTCCTTTTACTAGACCTTCCTGGTTTGGCTATGAAAGTTCTCTAATGGCTTCATAAACAGATTAAAAGACAGTTTAATTTCTTTCTTTCTAATCCTTATGCCTTTTATTTCTTATCTTGCTTACTGTACCAACTAGAACCTAGAGTGTAACATTAAGCAGAAGTGGTAAGAGTGAACATCCTTATCTTATTCCTGATTTTTTAAAAACAACACTTTTATCATGTCATCATTATGAGTGATGTTGTTGCAGTTATCTCTTACAAATCTTAGAAGTTCCCTTCTGTTTCTAGCTTGTTATGTGTCATTTTTAATCACGAGCAAGACCTGACTTTAAATAATCTTTCTACACTTATTGAGATAAGCATATGGCTCTTTCTCCTTTACTTTGTTACTGTGGTGAATTACAAGATATTCTAATGTTAGTTACTCTTATATTCCTGAAATAAACTTACTGTGAAAGTGATGTATTATCTTGTTAATACACTGCTGTATTCAGTTTGCTAATCTTTTGTTAGGATTTTTATATCTAAATTCACTTGCATTCATTTGCATTATTATAAAACATACCTGTAAAACCAGTTGGCCCAGTGTTTTCTTTGTGGATTTTTGTTTATTAATGTCTTTAACTCTTAAGAGGACTCTTTAGACTCTACCTCTGCTTGAATCAGTTTTGTTAAGTTATATTTCTCTAGGAATCTGTTCCATTTCTTCTAAATGATAATATTTATTGCCATGAAATTGTTGGCAGTATTCAATTCATGTTTTAACAATAATTATTATTATTTTTGGAGAGAGTCTCACTCTGTTGCTTAGGCTGGAGTGCAGTGGTGCCATCTCAGCTCACTGTAACCTCCACCTCCCAGGTTCAAGTCATTCTCCTTCCTCAGCCTCCTGAGTAGCTGGGATTACAGGCACAAGTCACCACACCTGGCTAATTTTTGTACTTCTAGTAGAGACGGGGTTTCGCCATGTTGGTCAGGCTGGTCACGAACTCCCATCTCAGCCTCCCAAAGTGCTGGGCTGTGATTATAGGCATGAGCCACCGCGCCCAACCGTAATTCTTTCTACACCTGCATTTATGTGCCCACTCTTTCTCCTGATATTGTTTATATGTGCCTTCCCTATTTCTTGTTTGATTGTTCATGCTCAATCTTGACAGAGTTAATCAGTCTTACCGAGGAACTAACATTTAGTTTGGTTGGTCCCTTGTGCTGTAACTGTGATTTCTATTTCTGCTGTTTTGTTGTTGTTACTTCCTTTCTGCTTTTTTGTGTTTATTCTCTTTTTTACTGTAAATTAGGTTAGACAGCACATTAATTTTAACTTTCATTTTAAAATACTGGGAGGGGGAAGATGGCTCATGCCTTTACCTAGCACTTTGGGAAGCTGCGAGGCAGAGGGATCACTTGAGGTCAGGAGTTCAAGACCAGCCTGGCCAACATGGAGAAACACTGTCTCTACTAAAAAATACAAAAATTAGCCAGGCCTGGTGGCACACTCCTGCAGTCCCAGCTACTTGAGAGATGGCAAAGCAGGAGAACTGCATGAACTCGAGAGGCGGAGGCTGCAGTGAGCTGAGATCACGCCACTATACTCCAGCATGGGCAACAGAACAAGACTCCATCTAAAAATAATAATAAAAACAAAATAAAATGTAAGTATTTAAGACAGTATATTTTCTTTGCAGTACTGTTTTGGCTGCTTTATACAAGTTTTGATAAGCAGTATTTTATACCTTGTTTATTAAGTATTTTTAAGTTTCCATTATAATTTTGTCTTGACTTATGATTTAGAAATGCTAAAATTTTCAAATTTATGGAAATATTTATCTTTTTATTAATAACCTATAATTTAATTGCATTAAGATAAAAAATTATGGGCTATAAGATAGGAATTCTTAAATTTTAAGATTTACTTGACAGCCTAGTCAATGGTCTTTTACAAATAGTCCATGTAAGTTCTAGAAAAATGTGCATTTTCTAATTGCTGAATATAGGATTCTATATATTTTTCTTCTTATATTAAGGTTAATAGTATCATACAATTCTATTTCTTTACAAATATCTTGTGTTGTTAAGAAGACCATGAACATGGATTTGTCAATTTCTCCCCACAATTCTATTCATTTTTGCTTAATACATCTTGGGGCTACATTATTAGCTGCTACAAATCTCAGAGCTGACAATGACATTTGCATTCAAAGTAGCTATGCCACTTGCTGAGATCATGGGGAAGCGGCAGGAAGCATACAAGTTTCCCCTGGCTTCTTGCCCCTCCAGTAACTCATTTAAACAGTATGTTTATTTGAGAATCTTTTTGTTTCGTAGCAGCAACAAACCATGGACTACGTAACCTGACACACTACAGAATCACAAGTCTGTGTTAATTTCCTTTAAAATCTGACTGTTTCACATGGATGAACCTTGAGGACAGTATGTCAAATGAAATAAACAGTCACAGAAAGACAAATGCTGCATGATTACACACATATTCAGTGTCTACAGTAATCAAACTCATAGAAACAGAAAGCAGAATGTTGGTTGCCAGGGGCTGAGGGAAGAGGAAAATAGGGAGCTGTTCAATGGATTTAGAGTTTTAGTCATGCAAGACGGAAAAGTTCCAGAAATCTATTTACAACAATGTGCATATAGTTAACAATACTGTTAATATACACCTAAAAGAAATTTATGCCATAGGTTTTACACACACACACACACACACACACACACACACACACAGAGAGAGAGAGAGAGAGAGAGAGAGAGAGAGAGACAGACAGACAGACAGACAGAGAGATTGTTTCATGGCCAGTGAAAAGACATGACAGTTAACTCAATTCTCAATTGCTGGCACTCCCTTTTAGACCAACTAGGATTTCTACCTGTACTGCAAATATGAAGATTTCAAAATTTGGCGGTAGTCTCTAATAGCATAAAGACATTTCCCAAAGTAACCATTATAAGCTCCTCTCTTTTCTAACAACCAAGTTCTTGTCCATCTGTTATATACTGTCTCAGAGTTAACTGAGACAACTGAGGCATCTCTGGGTCGTAGCAAGTAGATAAAGATTGTGAATCTCTTCAAATCCTTTCAATTTTCTTCCTTTTTTTTGAGACAGGGTCAAACATTGCTCAGGCTGGACTGCAGTGGCATAATCACAGCTCACTATAGCCTCGAACTCCTGGGCTCAAGTGATCCTCCCTCCTCAGCCTCCCAAAGCACTGGGACTACAGGCATGAGCCACTGCACCCAGCCCAAATTCTATTTTAAAATATCCTTTTTCCTTTATGTTTCTCATATTCAGAACTCCAAGTATAGTTTCCATATGTTAGTCTGAGGAGTGGTGCCAAGGTGAGTGTAAAAGAAACATGTTAGAAGATTGTTTAAAAATAACGATTTCCAGACTGGCTGAATCCAAATCTAGAAATCAAAGATCTGGGACTCTAATTTTTAAAAAATTCTTTTTCCATTCCCTTTATTTACCTAGCTTGGGCCACCATTCTTTTTCTTAAAGGCCATCTGCGCCTCCTTAGGCAGAGCCTCTTAGCTCCATCGATGCACTGTTGTATCTTACAATATCTGTAACATGTTTATGTGTGAATCTCCTCAACTATACCATAAATTATTCGAAGGCAGATCGCATATATTCATCATTGCATCCTCAATACATAGCACAGTATCAGATATATAGCTGGTTTTCAACAAATGTTTTCTGAACCAAATCAACTGTCAAATACTATGTATAGAAACGCATTTCAAAAAATTTTTGAGACAGAGTCTTGCTCTGTTGCCAAAGCCAAAGTATAGTGGTGCCACCGTGACTCACTGCAGCTTCAAACTAATGGGCTCAAGTGATCCTCCTGCCTCAGCCTCCCAGGTAGCTGGGACTACAGGCATGCATCACCATGCTCAGCTAATTTTAAAAAATTTTTGCATAGATAGGGTCTCACTATGTTGCCCAGGCTGGTCTCAAATTCCTGTCCTTAAGCAATCCTCCCGCCTCAGCCTTCCAAAGTGTTGGGATTACAGGCATGAGCCACAGCACCCAGCCAGAAATACATTTTTTAATGATATAATGACTATTGGTCAGAAAAGGTACATCATCCCAGCTTTTTAAAAATACCCATTCCTGAGCCACTGTGGACTTAGTGAACAAGAACCACGACCTTGATTGGATGAGATTACCACTTACAGGAAAGAGGTTCTTGAACTGGTATCTGCAGAAGGAGAACTTTGACTGAGATGGGTCTGAGAGAGGACGGGAAGAATATTTCAAAAAGGGAATGACTTACTTGAAGACACTGAGGTGTTAAAAACCAGTCACACTAGAAGAATTCCAAATGATTCAGTTTTACTAAAATGAATAATTTCTAGGAAAATGGCTAGAAAAGATTTAGAGAGGTGTGTAAAGGGGTCAGTCTCCAAAAGGCCCAGTATGATAATGCTAAAGAAGTTTAACTTTTTAATAAAAACTGTACAGCACCATTGGAGAGCGGAGTGGAAAACAGATTTGCATCATACAAAGGTTACTGTGGATACTGCAAAAATGGACTGAAGCGGGAACAGAAGGGAAACAAGGATACTGGTTTAGAGGCTATTATAATGACCAAGGAAAAGCGTAATAGGGCCTGAACCAAGCCAATGTGAACAGAGAAGAAAATGGATTTGAAATACATGATGGAGGCTGGGCACGATGGCTCACACCTGTAATCCCAACATATCAGGAGGTCGAGGCAGGTGGACTGCATGAGTCCAGGAATTCAAGATCAGCCTGGGCAACATGAAGAAACTCCATCTTTACAAAAAAATTTAAAAATTAGCTCAGTGTGGTGGCGTGCACCTTTAGTCCCAGCTACTTATGAGGCTGAGATGGGAGGATCACTTGAGCCTGGGAGGCGGAAGTTGCAGTGAGCCGAGACTGAATTTTAGCTTGAATTCTAGCTTGAGTGACAGAGCAAGACCCTGTCTCCAAAAAAAAAAAAAAAAAAAAAAAAAAAAAACCATCATGGAAATGGAAATTAGTATTACTTAGTGACGTAGGAGATGAATAAGGGAAGAATCTGTTTCTGGCTTCAGAAAATGTGTGAATAATGGCACCACATACGAACATGGGGAATAAAGGAGAAAAGGCAGGTTTGGGGCTAAGACCAGTGAAATGCGTCAGGGAGGAACGCTCACTCAGTGTGCAAACACTGAGTCTGAGGTGGCTACAGGACACCCAGACAGAGATGATGACTTGCATAGATGGGCCTATAGATAGAAAAGACCAAGACTGTGAGGAGATTCAGGGTTACAAGCGAAGAGATGGAAACTAAGCCCACAGCAGATGAGATCATTCATCCAAGTGTTACAGTGAGGAGGAGAGAGAAACAGATTCCTGAAGAAATAAAGGCAAAGTGAGGAGGAGATGCCCTGAAAATAGGGGGACCAAAGAGGAAAATCAGAAAAATTATGGGGTTAGGAAAGAAGGCACGGTCAGCTGGGCTCAGTGGCTCACGCCTGTAATCCTAGAACTCTGGGAGGCCAAGGTGGGTGGATCACTTGAGGTGAGGAGTTCAAGACTAGCCTGGCCAACATGGCGAAACCCTGTCTCTACTAAAATTACAAAAATTAGCCAGGTATGGTGGCGCATGCCTATAATCCCAGACACTCGAGAGGCTGAGGCAGGAGAATAATGTCAAAAGTCACAGAGGGGTAAGAGAAAGGAAACCAGTGGAAATCTCTCACTACATTTGACAACTAGAAGCTACAGTGCTTAAGAATAAAAGTTTCAGTGGGGAGGCTGGGGAAGAAGCATGGGCTCAAGTATGCACAGGGGGAGGGTGGAGAGACAAATGACAGAGTGCATTCTCTTAAGCCTGTGTGTACCTGTGAATAGGTGTAGGTAAGAAATGTCTATCCATGAAGGTAAGAAAGGAAGCAGGGGCTGGGGTGAGATATAAGGGTTGAGACAAAAGAGGGCGAACAACATTTATACAAAAGGTAAGAAGTTATGAGACAGAAAGAGGCTGAAAACACATGAAAAGTGGCGATGACGAACAGAGCCCATGAGGAGAATGGGGACAAAAGATTCGCCTAGGCGGGGGGAGGGGAGGCTTCTCTCCTAGGACTTCAGGGAAAGATGGGGGCAAATGAAAGTGAGTTTCCAGGTGACAGAACATGAAGCTGAGGTGGTGTTTACTGATTTTTAAAATTTTTCTCTGTAGAACTGAAGCCAGGACGATATTGATGAGGGGCCCTAAGAGATGGCTGACTTGGTGCAGAGCCGGAGCAGAGTGGCAGTGGGGCTGATGAGGGCATGAGGACAGCAAGGCAACCCCAGGCCCAGTTAACACCGGAGTCCACCCAAGGCACACGCTCATTTGCCCAAAGGGCAGAGAAGACGAGTACTAATTTTTCCAAAGTTGGAGCTTCACAAAGTGGTGTAATTAAAAAGTCCACAGAGTTCTTTTTTAAATATAAAAACAGCAAGAAAGTTATTAACAGACAGGTTAGAGGACAAAGTAATACACTACACTGCATTTTTTAATTGAAATTTTAATTCAATACATTTCCAGCTTCACAATACATGAAAAAGTCAGCCAAAGATCCTGCTAAAGGCCAGGCAGGGCGGCATGTGCCTGTAGTCCCAGCTACTCAGGAGGCTGAGGCAAGAGAATTGCTTGAACCTAGGAGGCGGAGGTTGCAGTGAGCCGAGATCGTGCCACGGCACTCCAGCGTAGGCAACAGAGCGAGACTCTGTCTCCACAAACAAACAAACAAAAAAGATTCTGCTGAAGTCAAAGAATAGGTACAGTGGGACTAAGCAAGCAAAAATTGGAAGTGGAATGACAGAAAGTAGCCCTCAAGGTAGCAGAGTTTCAGATTTCAGAGGTGAAGATGACTAAAGGTCAATGTCAGTGGAGCTGAACAGGTCTAGGAACTCTAGTGAAATGAGCCATAGTTCTTTCCCAGAGACATGAAGTCACCCAGAATAAGGAAGGTGGGAAGGAGAGGGTAAGGAGAAAGACAGTGAGTGACTGAAGTCAGGAAGAGGTACTAGGGCTGTATGGGGATGTGTGGGCCAGCACAAGCTTTGGAAGAGATCATTTCCATTTACAGGCTGAAGCACACTGGCTCAGACTAGAAAATCCTGTGGTTACCCAGGACGCAAGAATAAGCAGTCTCCATCTGAGAGATCAGGAGAACATAGCTTACTAGGGAGGCGTGTGTGGGGAGGGAAAGGGCAAAGAAGAAGAACACTAGGGAAACATGCACTTAGGGCTGCTCCCAGCAAAGCACAGCTACAGAAGACACCCACTGTGTGGCCAGCAAGAGGGAAGCTCCATTCTTTCAAGGCTAAGTACTTTTCTTTTATGTTTTCTTTTTCTTTTTTTTTT
Organism: Cacajao melanocephalus; assembly: GCA_963573385.1. Lineage (NCBI taxonomy): Eukaryota > Metazoa > Chordata > Mammalia > Primates > Pitheciidae > Cacajao > Cacajao melanocephalus. The sequence continues at coordinate 10,525 of CAUYLG010049618.1, forward strand.
TTTTATTTTTAGACAGAGGAGTCTTGATCGCCCAGGCTGGAGTGCAATGATGCGATCTCGGCTCACTGCAACCTCCACCTCCTAGGTTCAAGCAATTCTCCTGCCTCAGGCTCCCAAGCAGCTGGGATTACAGGTGCCCACCAACATGCCTGGCTCATTTTTGTATTTTTAGTAGAGACGGGGTTTCACCATGTTGGTCAGGCTGGTCTCAAACTCCTGAACTCGTGGTCTGCCCACCTCGGCCTCCCAAAGAGCTAGGATTACAGGCGTGAGCCACCACGCCTGGCCATCTAACTGCTTTTCAATGAGAAGGCATACAGGAAGAGCCTGGTCCCAATGATGATGGAGAGACGCCTGATACACAGGTTTTAAACAGAGTCTCCCTGCAGCCTTCAACTACAGGTATACAACCTAAGTCTAAAAGCTTAGGAGACAAATCATAAGAGTTTTATTGATGTGTATACTTGAGGATAACTTAAGTTACAAATGTTTTTACTTTAAAATAAAGTGTCTCAATTGCAATTAAAAAAAAATTATCAGCCGGGTATGGTGGCTCATGCCTGTAATCCCAGCACTTTGGGAGGCCAAGGCAGGTGGATCACTTGTGGTCAGGAATTCAACATCAGCCTGGCTGAGATGGTGAAACAGGGGAACAACCAGAAACAAGCAAAAAACCAGCACATGATCAATTTGATACTGTTTTTTAAGTCCCTTCTAACAAGGAGCCCTAAAGAGAAAACCTATGTTTAGCCCACTAAAATGAAACACAAAGAAACATGCTGAAGCAGGAAAAAAGCCCAATTTAATATCTGAATAAGCTACATGAATCAGAACAAAAAATAAAATCACTGCATGATGAATACACCGAAGAACTCTAATATTATAATTGTTCACACAAGTGTGTGTGTGTGTGTGTGTGTGTGTGTGTGTGCGCGTGCGCAGCCACTCTATGAGTATAGTCATGTGACTGATTTCAAATTTCCTTAAAATAACAAAAATATATTTTAATATACCTTTTCAATTTTCCATAGCAAAACATATCTTCCCAGCCAGTGTAAATGTATTATTTACATCATAATCTAAATGTCCAACCGCAAGGGAACTTATGTAAAAGAATGGTATATCCAAAGCCACTGTCAAAGCAATTAAAAACTGTGTTTATAATAAGAAAATGTTTACAATGTACTGCTAAGTAAGAGCTACAAATGAGCATGTGCAAGGTTCTAATTTTCAATTTAAAATATATGTTTATTTTTAAAAACTCCAAAGAATATAAACCCAAGTTATGATTTATTTTTAAATAAGTTTGTTCCTTATACTTTTCTATGTTTTGTAAGTTTTCTACAGTGAGTACATACTGCTCTTGTAACTTGGGGAAGGAAAAAACCAAACTACACCAATAACTATTTTAAGTAATACTTACAAAGGCCATGTAGTAAGATGAAAAGGAAATATATATGGATATCATATATACATACATAATTACAATTATTTTAAAGAAAAATTGTGCATAACAGGTTGGTGGGAAATACACCAAAATTAATGGTACCTATGTTTGAAGAATGAAATAATTAATCATTATTTTTCCTTCTACTACTCTACACCTTTAAATTCTTCTTTAAAGAATGTGTATCATATAAATAGGAAAAAATTACTGTATTTATCAACAATGACCCCAAGCCCTCCTTTTCACTACATCCTGCCTCCTAAAACAAACCAAAAAATACACATGCACACAAACCCATAAGTACTTACATGGGCTTACATCTCTGTATCTGTTTCGATTTCTGTTTTCTGGAAACTTGGCCACTCTATGAGGATAGTCATGGGACTCATTTCGAATTTCCTTAAAATAACAAAAATATATTTTAATATTCCTCTTCAATTTTCCACAGCAAAACATATCTTCCCAGCCAGTGTAAAATAACATTAAGGACTTATGATACACCAAGTACTACACAGAGCACATTGTCTACATTACCTCATTTAATCCTCACAATACTAACAGAAACAATTTTCTTCCACATTTTATCTGTGAGGGATGAAAAGCTTTCAGAAGTTAAAAAATCCAAAGGTCCCACAGCCCCCAAGATTGAACCAAGGTCCTTTATATGCCAGTCTACGCTCTAGATTATTTACTATTAATTAGGCTCTATTCAACGCCTACAAGCAAGCATCAAACACTTTATGAAGCAGAATCAATGCAAGGGAGGTATCTATGATCAGCCACATCATATTCAAATTTTTACTAAAACTCATAGCATCTACCTAAATTTTGGAGTTATACCTTTAAAAAATTTATTTCTTCATCTTCATGCTACTTGTTACTTCATTTTGAACTCAGAAACATCCTCAAATATTATTTCTATCATGTTTGTCATTACTTCTCCTTCAAAAAAAATTATTTCTAGAGCCATAAATGTTCAGTAACAGGCCGGGCATGGTGGCTCACACCTGTAATCCCAACACTTTGGGAGGCCAAGGTGGGCGGATCACCTGAGGTAAGGAGTTCGAGACCAGCCTGGTCAACGTTGTGAAACCCCAGCTCTATTAAAAATACAAAAATTAGGCTGGGCGCGGTGGCTCATGCCTATAATCCCAGCACTTTGGTAGGCTGAGGCAGGTGGATCACGAGGTCAGGAGTTCAAGACCAGCCTGGCCAAGATGGTGAAACCCCATCTTTACTAAAAATACAAAAATTAGCCAGGCGTGGTGGCAGGCACCTGTGATCCCAGCAACTTGGGAGGCTGAGGCAGAGAACTGCTTAAACCTGGGAGACGGAGGTTGCAGTGAGTCGAGACTGAACTACTGCACTCCAGCCTGGGTGACAGAGCAAGACTCTGTCTCAAAAAAAAACAAAAACACAAAAACAAAACACAAAAATTAGCCAGATGTAGTGGCAAGCCCCTATAATCCCTGCTACTTGGGAAGCTGAGGCATGAGAATCGCTTAAACCCAGGAGGCAGAGGTTGCAGTGAGCTGAGATGGCACCACTGCAACAACCAGCAGGCCTGAGGCTCATCCTAGGTGCTCTAAGGTTTTCCACATTTCGGTATGGAAGACATTCTATAAGGCCATGTCTATACTAAGCTCTCACTACTGATGTATCCATTATGGCCAGGTTTGATCTCCCAGGAAACAGTGTTCCAAGAATTCAAGTAAAAACAGAAGTGTTAGAAAAAACAAACAAAAGAAAAGCATGCTTTAACAGTAAAAAGCAGATTGTGCTTTTGCTCATACTATCACATGTAAGAAAAAGCATTTTAAAAGTTAGGTGCCATTTTGTTTTTTGTTTGTATAGAAACAGGGTGTCACTTTTTGCCCAGGCTGGTCTCAAACGCCTGGACTCAAGTGATCTGCCTGCCCCTGCCTCCCAAAGTGCTGGGATTACAAGTATGAGCCACCGCGGCCAGCTGAGTATCCGAAGCTTTTATTCATGGAACACAATGCACACATATGAAACTCCTCCATTTTTCTGGAAGTGAATGAACTCGTAAGAGTCCTTTTGCAAGACCTAAGACACTGCTGTTAGCCTGCAGTGTGGAAGAGAAATTTGATTTTATCCCTTCCAACTGGAAAGTTAAATGACTTAATACTATTTATTGGTTTCTGCATTTATCAGTAACAACTGCTCTATAATAAACCAAGTTTCAGCACACACAAGGGTCTGTTTCTAGATCCTCATTCTACTTCACAGAAGCATTTCCTTGCCCTTGAGACAGTATCAAATTTTAGTTACTACATCTTTGTAATCTATCAATACATCTACAAGGCAAGTTGTCCCCTATTTATTCTCCCCAATGATATTTCAATTAATTTTGTAGTTTTCATCATAAAGGTATGCTATAGGCTTTGTTGCTACTGCAAACGGGATTAAAAAAAAATCTACTGGCCATTACTAGTGTATAGGAAAGATACTGATTTGCAGGGAGGGGAGGCTTAAAATGACAGGCAGAGAAGGTAGGACTCCCCTTCCTTTCTTCCACTTCTGTAATACACACATACCCATTTTCTACACTTAAGGCCATCTGTCAGGTGCAGATTCCTATTTTTAGCTTAAAGAAACACACTTCTTTGTGTGCACTATACAAAAGAGGGTAGGTCCCCAGCATAGTGGTAGGGAGATTTAAAACTTACAAAACACAATATAACAGCCAAATTCTTGGGGTTGATACATTCATAAAATAAATACATTTTATTTTCTCAGCTAATAAGATCTCTTGCAGTGAGTCCATTCTTTCAAATCTCCAATATTAATCATTTGTTCTACTTACTTTATAAAAAAGTTTCAGTGAACTTAGAAGAACAAATATTTCAAAAAGCAGCTCCCAGAGGTGCATATTAGCTGTTTATTCCAATATCCTTTCTTTCTTTCCTTCTTTTTTTTTTTTTTTTTTTTGAGGCAGAGTCTCACTCTGTTGCCCAGGCTGGAGTGCAGCGGCACAATCTTGGCTTACTGCAACCTCCGCCTCCCAGGTTCAAGAGATTCTCCTGCCTCAGCCTCCCAGGTAGCTGGAATTACAGGCATGCACCACCATGCCAGGCTAATTTCTATATTTCTAGTAGGGACGGGGTTTCACTATGTTGGCCAGTCTGGTCTCGAACTCCTAACCTTAAGTGATCTGCCCGCCTCAGACTCCCAAAGTGCTGGGATTATAGGCATGAGCCACAGGACCCAACCCCAATCAATATCCTTTCTTTCTTTCTAAAGGTATCTGCTTTTGTTTTCTGACCACAGTGGGCCCAACTGAAAATCTATTTTCTCGAGCCTCTATGGTCCTGTGACAGTCTGGCCATTGGGAATAAACAGAAACCACTGGGTTGGGCTGCAGGAAAATGTTGACGAAGAGGACTGGCTCCAGGTACCTTTGCCCTTCCAACTGCTGCCTGCCTGGAACACAGGTTTTGCTGTCGGGGGTTAGGGGTGGGAATAGGCAGGAGCCATCCTGTGACAACAAGGTAAAATGCACATTCAGAGGAAAGCTAAGCAGAAATACCAGCACTGGGTCCTGGGTGTCATCAAGGAGCCACAGTAACAGCCCCTCTCCAGAATACATATCATATGAGAAACATAAACTCCTATTTGTTAAATCAGCTATTGATTAATTTTCTTTCCCAAGTAGCTAAATCACATCTCTAATATACACAGCATAACCAAATCTCAACAACAACTATATCTGACACTGAGGAGGCATTTTCAGGATACCGAAGACACAAAAATAAAAAATTTTGTCTGGGCACAGTGGCTCACATCTGTAATCCCAACACTGGGAGGCCGAGGCAGGCAGATGATGATTAGGTCAGGAGATCGAGAACATCCTGGCCAACATGGTGAAACCACGTCTCTACTAAAAATAAAAAATTAGCCGGGTGTGGTGGTGCATGCCTGTAGTCCCAGCTACTCGGGAGGCTGAGGCAGAAGGACTGCTTGAACCCAGGAGGTGGAAGTTGCAGTGAGCTGAGATTGCATCACTGCACTCCAGCCTGGTGACAGAGTGAGACTCCATCTCAAAAAAATAAAATAAATAATTTTATAAGCACATTGCATAAGCAATAAAATATATGGTGTCTGTCTAAATGGCACTGGGAAAGCAGACAGTTGAGCTATTCACTAGGTCTATCACATAAGGCAAAGTCAGCTCTACTTATGTTCTGGTGCTAAAACTTGCCCCTTTTATCGCAGAGAAATTCCATAAACAGTAGCCATAAATACTACATCAAGAATGTTTCCCTCTGGGCAGATCTTTGGGAGATCTGCTTTGGGGGGCCCAAGTGGAAGGATCACTTAGGGCTAGGAGTCTGAGGTCAGTCTGGGCAACATAGTGAAATCTCAGCTCAACAACAAGTTTTTTAATTAGCCAGGCATGGCAATGTGCACATGTAATCCCAGCTTCTTGGGAGGCAGAAGCAGAATTGCTTGAACCCAGGAGTTCAAGACCGCAGTGAGCCAGGATCCTGCCACTGCACTCCAGCCTGAGCAACAGAGTGAGGCCCTGTCTAAAACAAAAAAAAAAAAGAATGTTTCCCATCAGCAGTAAAACCTGTTAATCCAAGGTTTCTCAGCCTCAGCACTACTGACATTTTAGGGTAGCTATTTTCAGTGGGAGGGTAGGGGGGCTGTCGTGTGTATTGCAGGATGTTTAGCAGCATCCCTGGCCTCTACTCATTAGATATCAACGGCACCCTTCCCTGTATCTGTAACAACCAAAAATCTCTCCAGACATTGCCAAATGTCCTTCGCCAGCAAAATCCATCACAAACGTATCCCCGAGCAACACACAGTTGAGAACCACTGTTCTTATTTAATACCAAAGTACACCTTTAATCAAAACTAGATCTAAATGGCAAGGATCTTTGCTTTAAAGTGTAATTTAACCAAAAACGTTAAATCTAATTCTTTGTAATATGACTTTTGCTCAAAAAGAGCAAGGAATAATTGAGTCACTAGATATTTCTTTCTTAGTGGCAATGATCCAAAATGTAGGCAACTCGTAGCACAAAGATCTCTTTTACAGTTATTTATAATGTTGAAAGGCTTTAAATAAACTAAATGTCTAATGACGAAAGGCTGGTTGAATAAATCGTGGTACATTCAACTGAATATCATGTAGCTTTTTTTTTTTTTTGAGACGGAGTCTCACTCTGTTGCTTAGGCTAGAGTGCAGTGGCATAATCTCGGCTCACTACAACCTCCGCCTCCCGGGTTCAAGCGATTCTCCTGCCTCAGGCTCCTAAATAGCTGGGATTATAGGCAGACACCACCACACCTGGCTAATTTTTGTATTTTTAGTAGAGATGGGGTTTCACCATGTTGGTCAGGCTGGTCTCCAACTCCTGACCTCATGATCTGTCCACCTCGGCCTCCCAAAGTGCTGGGATTACAGGCGTGAGCCACCACGCCTGGCCCATGCAGCTATTTTAATAACAGGCCCTCATACCAAATTGGTAGTAGCATTAACTCACAATCTCTTGGAAGGATAATATATGACATAAACAGAGGAATAACAAATCAGTAAATGGAACAGAGCTATTATTAATACATGTTATTTGGTAGAAAAATCCACTTAGCTCCTTAGCTGTATTTGAAATTTATACATACATGTGCATTGCCTACATTAAGACCACGCACCACCTCTTTTTCCAAAGCAGTCTAATTTTCAGAACATTATGAAATGGTCCATTCTAATCAATGGCCTTATAGCTTATCCCCAGGCCCAAAGACTTCAAATTCTGAACATACCCACTTTCAATGTGTTTACTTTCTCCTACTACTTCAACTCCTAATATTTTCATATAATATTTAATCCCTCTTGAAATTTATTTTGATATATATATGCGCATACATATATATATATTGCTTGAAATAAGGAACTAAACTGACTCTACTATAGAAGTAATTTTGCTGGGCTCAAATAATGCTGAATTGAAACGTAAGACTTTTTTATTCATCCAGCTACTCTTCATTTCATAAGGAGTAACTGTGCCTAAACAGTACTATTTAAATTGATGAATTCTCAAAAGTCTCAGGATTTCTGCTTAAGAAATTCCAAAAGTATACTTCACATAAAGTCATCACCATACTTCTTCATTGCAACAAGCCTTTTGTAAAAGTCACAGAATTCAGAAAGTCAGCTTTAAGCAGACATTCATGGAATCCTCAAAGTAACTTGGTGTTATAGGATGGTCTTTAAAGAAGCTGAGGCCAGGCGCTGTAAGTCATGCCTGTAATCCCAATACTTCAGGAGGCTGAGGTGGGAGGATCACTTGAGACCAGACTGGGCAACACAGAGAGACTCCTATCTCTATTTAAAAATTAGCAAGGGATGGTGGTGCACCATCTGTGGTCCCAGCTACTTGGGAGGCTGAAGTGGGAGGATCACTTGAGCCCAGGAGGCCAAAGCTGCAGCAAGCCATGATCATGCCACTGCATTCCAGCAACACAGCAAGATTCTATCTTTAAAAAAAAAAAAGTGTGGGAGCGAGAGAAAAGAAAGAAAAAAGGAGGAGGAGGAAAGAGGTGAAAGGAGGGAGGAGGGGGAAGGAGATAAGCAGGGAAGAGGAGGGGGGAGGGAAGGAAAAGGAGAAGGAGGGAAGGAGGAGGAGGGAGAAGGGAGGACATGGGAGGAGGGAGAAGGGAGGACACGGGAGGAGGAAGAAGAAACTGGTCCTGGAAGGTATGCCTCATGAGTGTTTTATTCCCTCACTAGAAGGTACAAGATTTCAAACAAGCAATGCTCAGTAATAAAGCTAAACATGTCTACCATATGATGCGGCAATTACATTCCTGGGTATTTCTAAGAAAAAAAGAATGCATAAGTCCATGAAGAAAAACATGGTTATATTTATGCATAATACCAGAACCAGAAGAAAAACTCCAAATGTGCAAGAACATGGATAAACTGTAGAAGAGTCACACAATGTAATATTACAAGGCAGGGCACAGTGGCTGGCTCATATCTGTTAACCCAGCTACTCTGGAGGCTGTGGTGAGATGATCGCTTGAGCCCTGGAGGCAGAGGCTGCAATGAGCCAAAACTATGCCACCGTACTACAGCCTCGGCAACAAAGACCCTGTCTCAAAAAAAAAAAAGAAACACCAGAGCAATCTAGAAGAGGCCTTCATGATGAAATCATGTCATGTGGGAAAAAAAAAAATACTAAGCCTACTGTTCCATGCAGCAACAAGGATAAATTTCACAGACATACTGTGGGGAAAAAGCAGCCAGACACAAAAGAGAACACACTTGAAATTTCCATTGATATGAACAAGCAGCAAAATTATTCAATGGTGACAGAAGTCAGAATAGTGGTTACCTCTAGGAAAGGGAATGAGGTGGCCTTCTGCGGTGTGGGATACGTTTATATTTTGACTTGGGTGGTGATTACACAGATATATACATTGTAAAGATTCCCTGAGCTATATGCTTATAATTTGTGCATTTTATCTATCAGATACATAACAGATGCCCAACATATGCCTCAAATAACCAAAGGTTAATGGCCGGGTACGGTGGCCCACGCCTTAATCCTAGAACTTTGGAAAGCTGAGGCGAGCAGACTGCCTGAGCTCAGGAGTTCAAGACCAGCCTGGGCAACATGGTGAAACCCTATCTCTACTAAAATATAAAGAGCTGGGCAACACGGCACATGCCGGCAGTCCCAGCTACTCAGGAAGCTGAGGCACAAGAATCACTTGAACCCAGGAGGTGGAGGTTGCAGTGAGTTGGGATCATGCCACTGCATTCCAGCCCCATCCCACCCCCAAAAAACCAAAAAACAAAAAACCAAAGGTTAAAATGATGTAGACACTTTAGAAAAGCAAGTGCTAAAGAAAGAGTTAATATATGAACTAGCTATTCTACTCCAAGGCACATACCCAAGAAAAACGAATACATATGTTCGCACAAAAACTTGTACATATATGCTCATAGCAGCACTATTAATAATAGCTAAAAGTAAAACAATCACTTGTCCATCAACTGGTAAACGGATAAACAAAATATGGTATATATCTACAAAATGGAATCTTACTAACTTATAAGAAGAAATGAAGTAATGATACATACAACACAGATGAAACTTTAAAACATTATGCTAAGTTAAAGAAACCAGACACAAAAGACTACACATGGTATGAGTCCGTTCACGGAAAATGGCCAGAAGATGCAAATCTGGAGACAGAAAGTAGATTAAGTGGTTGTCTGGGGTTGGGATGAGGTGAGAATGGGACATAACTATATGTACCCAATCTCTCCTTGGGGTTTTGAATATATTCTGAAGTTAAGATTTAGTCGCGCAACTATGAATACACTAAAAATCACTAAATTGTATCCTTTAGGTATGTGAAATATATCTCAATAAAATTGAAAAAAATTAAGAACTCAAAATTGATGTGTTGTTCAATCAATGAAATGCCTAACAATGAAGTACTTATTTTCAACCTAACATACTGGCATGGACAAGAAAATAATAAGAATTATGTGACCAGGTGTGGTGGCTCATATCTGTGATCCCAACACTCTGGGAGGCCAAGGTGGGAGGACTGCTTGAGCCCAGGAGTCTGAGACCAGTCTGGCCAGCACAGAGAAACTCCCACCTCTACAAAAAATACAATAACTAGCCAGACGTGGTGGGGTACACCTATAGTCCTAGCTACTTGGGAGGCTGGGGTAAGAGGATTGCCCAAGCCTGGGAGGTTGAAGCTGCAGTGAGCTGTGATCACTCCACTGCATTCTAACCTGGGTGACAGAGTGAGACCCTGTCTTAAAAAAAAAAAGAAAAAGAAAAAAAAGTAAAGGTTCCAAATAACTGATATTTTTTAAAGTACAAAATATTTACATTTTCATAGAGCTATTTCTGAAACTCATTACATTTGCCTCCGAAAACAAAAATATATGAAATATAATTTAACCTTTTCATTACACATTAATTTAAGCCTCAGGGGATCGTTTAAGTAAATACAGCTCTTTATCTCTACAAGGCCACCGAGTGCTTTGAATTTTTATGTGTGACTTACTTGGAAAGAAACGAGTATCTTTACCTTTTTTTTTTTTCTTTGTTTTCCTGGAAGCCCACTGAATTTCTGATACCTTCACGCCTCACCTTTTTTTTTTTAATCTGTGTGAGATTGTCTACAATTTCTTTACCTTTTAATAAATTAATATATATTCACTATTAGAACTTAGGACTCTACTGATGAGCCAAAAGGAAAATTAGTCAAGTCTACTACCACAAAAACATGGTGAAATCACATATCTACAAAGAAAAAAAAATTTTTTTAAATAGCAAAGTGTGGTGGTGTGCCTGCAGTCCCAGCTACTTGTAAGGCAAAGGTGGGAGGATCACTTCAGCCCAGGAAGTCGAGGCTTCAGTAAGCAGTGACCCTGTCTCAAAAAATAAATAAATAATGAAATGAAATAAAAATAGAACTCCTGAATCAAGAGCATATTTTGCCAATATTTCTTAAGAAAGACTGAAAGTGAGGTTTTGCCTCACACTCAACAGTATCAGTACTTTTTTTGGTCTTCAGATGCTGTCAAGATTTTTCTGTACTGCTTACTCTTTCAGATGTACCTTAAACTTTCTTTAGGCTGACTTAAAAAAAAATACGTTAAAAGATATGTGCCAACTCTTCATTGGAACTGGGTTAGTTTCTCCATCTGAGTCTTCTTGGTCACTTAATAGAGTTTCACTTCAGTCTCCTTTGTTCCCTTTCAGGAACTCCTACCACAAACTTGGGGAAGTGCACTCTCCTATCGCTCATTTCTCACACCTTTTTCCTGAGTTCTGAGAGATTTTTCTCAAGCCACCTCAGTATTCTGGACTACCTACTCTGCTAGTTGGCACTGAATTTTCTATTTTAACAATTGTGTGTTGTAACTTTAAAAACGCTTTACTGTTTTCAGTTTCTTTTCTTTTCTTTTCTCCACCTGCTCTTGCATTTGGAAACCTGAATTACAGCTTTCTCGATCTCATACTATTTTGCATGCTCCCAATGATCTTGGGGTGAATTTTTCATGTCTAACAACGTATGTTCGGTCATCTTTACAGAAAGTGAACGCATATTATCAGTTCTTTACCCACAACTGTGTGAGCGCTTACACTGTTCACTGTCAAAATTCCTTAAGTCTCAAATATGTGGGAACAACCCTTTTTTAGTGTCAAGCAATTAATCACACAGGCTTGTTATTACCACTGTGCTTTGGTCACTTCAATGATAAATTAGAACACAACAACAACAACAACAAAAGCTTCTAGTGTGTGTGATTAAAAGACTTTAATAGTTCTGGGAAATTATACCCATTTGTCACAGTTTTTTCTTTTTTTTTTTGTTTTGAGATGGAGTCTCACTCTGTCACCCAGACTGGAGTGCAGTGGCATGATCTCAGCTCACTACAGCCTCCGCCTCCTGGGTTCAAGCAAATTCTCCTGCCTCAGCCTCCTGACTGGCTGGGATTACAAGCATGCACCACAACGCCTGCCTAATTTTTATATTTTTAGTAGACAAAAGGTTTCTCCATACTGGCCAGGCTAGACTCGAACTTCTGACCTCACGTGATCTGCCTGCCTCAGCCTCCCAAATTGCTGGGATTACAGGCATGAGCCATCATCTTCATTTGTCATAGTTTTCTATCGCCTTTCTTGCTGTCAATTTTTAATGCTATTTGTACAATTATGCCTAACAACTTTTCCTTTCTTTTTTAACAGATTTTTCCCTGAGACATCTAAGGAGACACTCTAATAAGTGCCATCGAAAACATATGTTCATATTTAAAGGAGACACAGGAGGAGGATTTATTTGTGCCTGGGGGAGTGAAAGGCGCAGTGTATGAATGGGCCTGAAGCTTGGGCAGGAGTGTGTCATATCAACAAGCAGGGAAAGGAGGGCCACAGGTAAAACAGCTGTGCAAGCCAGGCATGGTGGCTCATGCCTGTAATCCCAGCACTTTCGGAGGCTGAGGCGGGTGGATTATGAGGTCAGGAGTTCAAGACCAGCCTGGCCAATGTGGTGAAACCCTTTCTCTACTAAAAATACAAAAATTAACTGGGCATGCTGGTGTGTGCTTGTAATCCAGCTATTCGGGAGAACTGTTTGAACCTGGGAGGCGGATGTTGCAGTGAGCCGAGATCACGCCACTGCACTCCAGCCTGGGCTACAGAGTGAGACTCTGTCTCAAAAAAAAAAACAAAAACAAAAAACAGCTGTGCAGACACAAAGATGTGAAAGCACGTTTTAAAAAAAATGAAGGAAGGGGCCAGGCACAGTGGCTCACACCTGTAATCCTGGCACTTTAGGAGGCCAACGTGGCAGATCACTTGAGGTCAAGAGTTCCAGACCAGCTTGGTCAACATGGCGAAACCTCGTCGCTACTAAAAATACAAAAATAATTAGCCAGGCATGGTGGTATGTGCCTATAATCCCATCTACTGGGGAGGCTGAGGCAGGAGAATTGCTTGAACCTGGGAGGCGCAGGTTGCAGTGACCCCAGACAGCGCAACTGCACTCCAGCCTGAGCGATGAAGCAAGATGTGTCTCAAAAAAAGAAAGAAAGAAAGAAGGAATAATAGGTGTTACAACTACAAGCAATACAAGACTTGTGTACAAGGGAAGGAAATGCCAAAAAATGAAGGTTTAATAAGTGGAGAAAGAACAGATTATGTAGACAATCGTTCGTGCTTAATTCACCCAATTCACACATAGGAATTCTGTAAATTAGAAAGATAGTATTGTAAATGGGGTAAGAAATGGATAATGGATTATTTAAAAAATGGTATATTTTATTTTTAAAAATATTAACTAGCTAAGAATAAAACAATGCCTATTTCACTACTATTATTCAACACATTCTACATGTTCTAGCCAGAGCAATTAGGCAAAGGAAAAAAATAAGCATCTAAATTGGAAAAAAAAATGATGTTAAACTATCTCTACTCAAAATGATATAATCTTATATATAGAAAACTCTAAAGAATTCACAAAAAATTGTTAAAACTAATAAACAAATCCAGCAAAGTTGCAAGATACAAAATCAACACACACAGTACTTCTGTATACTAGCAATCAACAATACAAAACAAATAATTAATAAGGCAATCCTGTAATCCTAGCACTCTGGGAGGCCAAGGTGACCAGATCACTTTGAGCTCAGGAATTCAAAACCAGCCTGGGCAACATTGGGAAACCTCATTTTCTTTTAAAAAAAAAAAAAATATATATATATATATATATATATATATACATACACATATACACATACACATACACACACACACATATATATAGCCGAGTGTGGTAGCTTGTGCCTGTGGTCCCAATTACTTGGGAGGGTGAGGTGGAAGAATGGCCTGAGCCTGGGAAGCAGAGGTTGCAGTAAGCCAAGATCACACCACTATACTCCAGCCTGGGCAACAGAGTGAGACCCTGTCTCAAAATAATAATAATAAATAATAAAGCAATCCTATTTTAAACAGTATTGAAAAGAATAAAATAGTGGTGAATAAACTTAACCAAGGAGACAAAAGGCTTACACATTGAAAATTACAAACATTGCTAAAAGAAATTAAAGACAAGCTAAATAAAGACAGCCCATGTTCATGGATTTTAAGACTTCATACTGTTAAGAGGGTTAATACTAGCCTGGCGTTGTGGCTCACACCTGTAATCCCCGCACTTTGGGAGGCTGAGGTGGGTAGATTATTTGAGGTCAGGAGTTCGAGACTAGTCTGACCAACATGGAGAAACCCCTGTCTCTACTAAAAATACAAAATTAGCCAGGCATGGTGGCGCATGCCTGTAATCACAGCTACTCGGGAGGCTAAGGCAGGAGAATCGCTTGAACCCAGGAGCCAGAGGTTGCGGTGAGCCAAGATCACGCCATTGGACTCCAGCCAGGGCAACAAGAACAAAACTCTGTCTCAAAAAAAAAAGGGTAATACTATCCAAAGCAATATACCAGTTCAATGTGATCTCAATCAAAATCCCAATGACAATTTGCAGAAGTGGGAAAAGCCATCCTAAAATTTTATATGGAATTTCAATTTCAAGGAACCCTGAATAGCCAATCTTGAAAAGTAATAACAAAGTTAGAGGACTCACACTTCCTGATTTCCCAATTTCAAAGCTTACTACACAGCTACAGTAATCAAAAATAGCACTGTAATGGCATAAAAACATCTAGTTCAGTGGGATAGAATACAGTCCAGAAAAATTCTCCATTCTATAGTAAACTTATTTTCAATAAGGGGGCCAAGAGTATTCAATTGGAAAAGAACAGTTTTTTTCCAACAAATGATGCTAAGAAAACTGGACATTCACAAGCAAAAGAATGAAAATGGACCCCTACTTTATCCTATATACCAAAATTAACTAAAAATTAACCAACAGACCTAAATGTAACAGCTAAAACTGTAAAATTCTTAGAAGAAAACATGGAGATTGAAAATCTTCATGAATTTGGATTTCTAATGGTTTTTAAAATATGACACCAAAAACCACATGCAACAAAAGGAAAACAGATAAATGGCTTTATCAAAAGTAAAAACGTTTATACACCAAATGACTGTAGCAAGCATGTAAAAAGAAAACTGATAGGAGAAAACATCTGCAAATCATATACCTGACGAGAAATTAATCTGGAATATATATTTAAAAATTCCTACAATTCAACACAAAAAATTGGGTAAAGGATATGTATACGCACTTCTCCAAAGGAGATGTACAAATGGCCAAAATACATATGAAAAAAGTATTCAACCTCTTTAGTCATCAGGGAAGTGCAAATCTAAACCACAGTGAGATACCACTTCATACCTACTAGTATAACTATAGTAAAAAAAAAAAAAAAAAAAAGTATAAAATAACAAATGTTAAGAAGTGGAGAAATCAGAATTCTCACACATTGCTAGTAGCAATGTAAAATGGTGCAGCTGCCATGGAAAATAGTTCGATGGTTCCTCAAAAAACTAAACCTGGAATTACTGTACCATATTATCCAGCAATTCCACTTCTAAGTCTATAGCTTTAAAAAAAATTGAAAAGCAGGCCAGCCACGGTGGGTCATGCATGTAATCCCAGCACTTTGGGAAGCCAAGGCGGGTGGATCATCTGAGGTCAGGAGTTGAAGACCAGCCTGACCAACATGGAGAAACCCCCATCTCTACTAAAAATATAAAAGTAGCTGGGCGTGGTGGCACATGCCTGTAATCCCAGCTACTTGGGAGGCTGAGGCAGGAGAACTGCTTGAACCTGGGAAGCAGAGTTTGCGGTGAGCCGAGATTGCGCCATTGCACTCCAGCCTGGGTAACAAGAACGAAACTCCACTGCAAAAAAATAAAGCAGGGACTCAAACAGATACTTGTATGTCAATATTCATTGCAGCATTTTTCATAATAGCCAAAAAGTGGAAAAAATTAAAGGCCTATCAACAGATGAATAAACAAAATGTCTATATTCAGATGGTGGCATACTAATCTGCAAGATAAAGGTATGCAGTTTTGACGCACACCCTAACATGAATCAATCATTAAAACAGGGCTCCCCAGCAGGTGGGCTGCACAGCAGGAGGTGACCAGAGGTGGGTGAGTGAGCATTACCACCTGAGTTGTCCCTCCTGTCAGATCAGGAGCAGCATTAGATTCTCACAGGAGCCCACACCCTACTGTGAACCGCACATGCGAGGGAAGCAAGATTCTATGAGAATCTAATGCCTGATGATCTAAGGTAGAACAGTTTTATCCGGAAACCATTCTCCCACCACCCCCCAACCCTCAGGTGATCTGGCCACCTCAGCCTCCCAAAGTGTTGGGATTACAATCATGAGCCACCACGTCTGGCCCCTGATTTATGTTTTAACAAATGAAGCTATACAACAAAGGTTCACATTCTGAATTTTAAAGTCTTTTGGGCATGGTGGCTCTCGCCTATAATACCAGCACTCTGGGAGGCCAAAGCAGGAGGATCACTTGAGGTCAGAAGTTCGAGACCAGCCTGGCCAACATGGCAAAACCCCATCTCTACTAAAAATACAAAAATTAGCTGGACGCAGTCGTATGCACCTGTAATCCCAGTTACTTGGGAGGTTGAGATAGGAGAATCGCTTGAACCCAGGAGGCAGAGAATGTGGCGAGCCAAGAACGCACCACTGCACTCCAGCCTGGGTGACAGAGCAAGACTCTGTCTCAAATAAATAAATAAATAAATTTTTAATTTTATTTTATTTATATTTTTGAGACAAGGTCTTACCTTGTCGCTGAGGCTGGAATACAGTGGCATGATCATGACTCACTGCAGCTTTGACTTCAGGGGCTCAAGAGATGCCCCCACCTCAGCCTCTCAAGTAGCTGGGACTGCAGGCGCACCACCACGCCTGCCTAATTTTTTATTTCTATTTGCTGTGTTACTTAGATTGGCCTCAAATTCACGGTCTCAAGCAATCGGCCTGCTTCGGCCTTCCAAAGTGCTGGTATTACAGGCGTGAGCCACGGTGTCTGGCCTTGAAATTTTTATTTTAAAAATCTGTATTACTGCAACTTAATTTCCATCATTATCAAGGTGAAACAGTTACAACATTTTATTAAATAATGTCAAATAATATTTTTAGTATTTCGTACATAGCTTTGTTCTACGTATGGCATACAGAAAACATTACATTCTTGCACCATATTCTCCCTTGAACTATTACAATGTAGTAGCAAACAAGAACTTAGGAAACTGGAAAATAATAATCTTCTATTAATTTAATAATTTTATAAGGTAGGACCTTAAGATAATCCCAAATTAATAATGAGTTTCTACTTATGGGATAACATACTTAAGTGTCTTTCTTTATACTTTAGATTTCTAAGTGAATCCTAGATTATATGATGGAAAGTGTTCACTTTCTTTTGTTAGTCAGATGTTTGCGCATATACTCTCTATAAAGATGCTGAGAAAAGAACACAGTGATGTATGAAGTATCTTGCATACTTTGAAACACCATTACTTTAGGATAGTAACCACTTAACTTATAGCCCTTAATATGCCTGACACTGGTTAGGGAGAGAAGATCCCTGGTGGAAAGTTCTTTTCTTCATCACATTTTTTTTTTTTGAGAAGCTCTCTTTGAGGAAGAGAGTTTGGAGAATAAAATAGCTCATTGTCACTGAACCCTACTGTGTATTAGGCATGTGCTATGTGCTTTCATGTGTGTTATCTAAGAGGTGGTTACAAATGAGAAAACAGACTCAACTTACAAGATTATACAGCAGTTAGGTAGCAGATCCAGATAGGAATCCAGTACTTAACTTTAGCACCTATATATTTTTAATTTATATATATATGTATATACAGATGCTCATATGCATATATAGATTACACGGACATGGCAAAAATTAAACCATACAAAAAAGTATAGAGTGAAAAAGTCACCTTCTCTTTTCCCTCAGTCCTTTCCCTTAGGTGATAACTGTAACCAGTGTCTTGTATATTTTCCGAGAGATACTCTTCTCCATGTATAAGGCAGCCTGCCTTCCTCCATCCACATATCCATCCCACCCTCGCAAAACAGATATTAGCATACTGTTTTGCACTTTGCTTTTTCACTCAGTATATATTAAAAATAGTTCCATACAGATTATGAGTTCTTTTTAACGATTGAGGGCTGAGTGCGTTGGCTCACACCTCTAATCCCAGCATTTTGGGAGGCCAAGGAGAGTGGATCACCTGAGGTGAGGAGTTCAAGACCAGCCTGGTCAATGTGGTAAAACTTGCTCTCTACTAAATATACAAAAATTAGCCAGGCGTGGTTGCGGGCACCTGTAATCCCAGCTACTTGGGAGGCTGAGGCAGGAGAATCACTTGACCCCGGGAGGCAGAGGTTGCAGTGAGCAGAGACTGCACCATTGTGCTCCAGCCTAGGCAACAAGAGTGAAACTTCATCTCAAAAAAAAAACAAAAAAAAACTGAACAGTATTCATTACTTATCCAGTCATCTATAATGCACATACAGGTTATTTCTAGGTTTTACCTATTATAAATAATGCTGCTATGAACAACCTTTCAAAGAAGTTATATCAATGTATATATACCGACACCAATCATGTAAGAAAGTGCCTGAGCTTCACCTATCCTCTTAACAAACATTTTGCTCTTTGTCTGATAGGTGAAAAATGGTCTTGCTATAGTTATAATTTGCAATTCTGTTATTATTGTGAAGGTAAAAAGTTTTTCTTGTTTTTAAAAGCCATTTGTATTTCCGTTCTCTTTTTGGTATGTAGGAGCTCTTTACATACTAGGGAATTTCAGTTTTTGTCATATATTGCAAATATTTAAAAATTTAAGTTATCTTTTGACCTATAAAGGTTTTCATGTCAAAAATTTGAATTTTTATGAAATCAAACTTAAACCTTTTTTCTCTAGGTTTCTATGACATGGCATAAAAAATTCTTTTTCATTCTGTTGATTACAAAAAGTTTTCTCCATTGTTTTCTTATATAATTTTATGGTTTCATTTCTTTTATGTTTAGATTATTGCCCAACCAGGACTTTATCATAGTATAAAGAATGAGGTAGGTTGGGTGCAGCGGCTCATGCCAGTAATCCCAGCACTCTGGGAGGCCGAGGCGGGCAGATCACTTGAAGTCAGGATTTCGAGACCAGCCTGGCCAACATGGAGAAACCCCGTCTCTACTAAAAATACAAAAATTAACCATGTGTGGTGGTGCACGCCTGTAATCCCAGCTACTCAGGAGGCTGGGGCAGGAGAATAGCTTGAACTCGGGAGGCAGAAGTTGCAGTGAGCAGAAATTGCGCCATAGCATTCTAGCAGCCTGGACAACAGAGCAAGACTCTCTCCATAAACAAAAAAAAAAAAAAACCCATAAATCAGAACAGAAGCAGTTCCTACTATTATGAAGTTACTCCAACTTTCCAGGGCTATCCTGGCATAACAGGTTCTTTACTGAGACTAGAGGGGTACAAACTCTAGGAATCCTGTAGCCTTACCTCAAACCACAGGAAGAATTCCTTCAAGTACTATAAGGAAACTGTAAAGAGGAACTGACAGCTTTCAGAGTATCAAACTGTTCAAATATAGTGAAACAAATAAAATAATTCAGTATCAGATTTTCTTTAAGGTAATGACAGCAGTTTGAGAAAAGGTTATAAATATTTGATCAGTGACATGAACCAAATGAAACTGATAGAGAACAAGGGGCATATTACATCAGAAGTACTGCATTTGAAAAGTTATTCATTGCATTCCCTTCCTCCATTCCTTTTGTTTGAAAAGAAAAAAAAAATCACACATAAATCTACCACCACATTGAAAAAGAAATCCATAGATAAAAGTATCTAACTTTGAATCAGTTTCTTTGTTTCGAGACAGTGTTGGGATTACAGGAGTGAGCTACCAGCCCGGCCCCTGAAATCAATTTACTGATCACAACTTTTTATACTGGGGATCACCAGGTAGGCCTATGAACCTACTAAAACCACATGGTAAGTTTGGAGGATTGTATTTGTGTGGACATTTCTCTCATAAACAGGTTTCATCTTAAAGGTGTCTCAAGGGTGCTATGATCTTTAAAAGCAAGGATTTCACTGTTAAATCAAAACAACACCCTGAACCATTAGTACTACTGTGACATATAAATAACATTAAATAGGCACTACATTTAAATACATTTAAAAAGGTATTACACTCATTTTTAAAAGCTGTTTCAGACAATGGCACCGCAAGACAATGTTACTTCAATTAAGAATATAACAGGCCGGACTCAGTGGCTCACGACTGTAATCCCAACACTTTGGGAGGCCGAGGTGGGTGGATCACCTAAGGTCGGTCAGGAGTTCGAGACTGGCTTGGCCAACATGGCAAAACCCCATCTCTACGAAAAATACAAAAATTAGCCAGGCGTAGTAGCACACGCCTGTAGTCCCAGCTACTTGGGAGGCTGAGGCAGGAAAATCACTTGAACCTGGGAGGCGAGGCTGCAGTGAGCCGAGATCATGCCACTGCACTCCAGCCTGGGTGACACAGTGAGATTCCATCTCAAGGAAAAAAAATATATAACAGAAAAGTTTAGTTTTCTTCTACTCAGGAAAGTCAACACTTATATTCTTTAAAGTTAGCCTGTGGAACAGTATCTCTTCCTCAGTTAACAGCTGCTATGTCTTAAATTTTATATGGTAAACTGATTTAGGATTTAGTATATGGCTAATCACTATTATCCAAAGTAAGGAGGGTATTTTTAAAAGTTCCAGTTTATTAGTTGGTTTAAATATCCTCTGACTCTTAGCAGCTTTGCATTAAGAAAAAAACTACCTTAACGGGGCATTAAGTGGAACTACAACACAGTTAATGAATAAAGTAAAGAATCTAGATGAGGATTTCCAAGGGAAACAAATCATACATAACGTTTATTCAAGAAAGTGAAGAGCACACTTATGTTAATTTTAATTTCGCTTACCCAGAACTTATCTGTCCATCTCTCTGGTTTACCCAGACTATTTTAAGGGCCAAAGGAAAGAAAGCGAGAAAAGAGTGGCTGGCAGGTAAGAGGAAAAAGATGACGCAGCTAAAAGAACAGCAGGAGACTGAGAGAGCTGTAATGGTTCTCCAACTGGGAATGAGGAATTCTCTGCATAGTAACGATTTGGAAAAAGTAAAAAAGGGCTTTTAAGATTCTTGTTGGCCAAGTACTGTGGTTCCCTAGTACTATGGGAAGGCGGGATGGGAGGATCACTTTAGCCCAGGAGTTCAAGACCAGCCTGGGCAACATGGTGAGAACCCGTCTCTACAAAAGATAAAAAAATTAGCCAAGCAGCTGGGCATGGTGGCTCATGCCTGTAATCCCAGTACACTTTAGGAGGCCAAGGCGGGTAGATCACGAGGTCAGAAGTTTGAGACCAGCCTGGCAAACATGATGAAACCCTGTCTCTACAAAAACTACAAAAATTAGTAGGGCATGATGGCACACACCTGTAATCCTCAGGAGGCTGAGGCAGGAGAATTGCTTGAACCTGGAAGGCGGAGGTTGCAGTAAGCCAAGATCAAGCGTCTGCACTCCAACCTGGGTGAAAGAGTGAGACCCTTCCTCAAAAAAAAAAAAAAGATTCTGGTTAAAATAAAAAAATCAAACAAGAAACAACTAGAAAAGCTAGGGGACAAATGCAACTATCTGGATTTCCGTAATTATAGATACCAGTAATCTATAAAACACATGGCAAAGGCAAAACAGTAAGATTTCTAGGTATACATTCCCCACTGGGGCACCCTTCCAAAGGCTACTTTCCCTTCAAGCAGTGGTCTTTACCTTTTGAGGGGTCACAGACAGATCCACTAAGAAACTGACGAAAGCTATGGAATCACCTAGAAACGAAATACCTGTGAACACACATACATAAAATCTGACATAGTTTCAGGAGATTTGCAAACAAGTCTGATTGATCTCTGAATCCAAGATACTGTTTTAAAGGCCTCAAGTCTCAAAATGACCCTACCTATTATAACACATCCATTCCCTCCTAGCCATCAAAATTAAGATGATTCCCTCTGTGCCACTGATCTCAAATAGATCATAAAAAGAAAGCAATGTAGGCAGTCCCATGGATAAATTTGGGCAGTGCTGAAATGAGAATCAGAAGTACTGGATTTGGGTCCCAGTTGTGTCACTAACAGATACTGTAACATTAGGTAAGTCACAACACTAATGGCCTAGTGTTTCCTCAGCCATAAATTAGGGGTTTGGAGTAAACTAAGGTGCTGACATTTTAAAAGGGTGCAGTTTTCCTGTGTTTAGTGAATATTTACTGAGCATCTAACATGTTTCAGGTCCCATAAGCAGATGGTGGGAAAACAAAGGAAAAAGAAGACCACCCTCAAGGAGCCACACAGACAAGTAGACAGTTACAAAACAATGTGGTTCATATTCTAATAAAAGAATATAGAGAACAAAGAAATGAGAGGAGGAGCATGTAACTTTGCCCAAGGAGACTAGAGTCTAGTCTTGAAGATGTTTCCCAAATAGATACAGTAGGCATGAATACATCCAACATATGAAGACTCCAAATTGTGAGAGAGCAGCCAGTCTTCAAGGGAATTCAAACAGTTTGTGTAACCATGTAAAAACACTGAGATTAGACAGCAGGCAGGAGAATGCGTAACTAGCAGGCAAGGGAAGTGTTTTATAAGACAGTTGGATTCACCTGCCTAATTGGCTACCCCACTGTAAGTATGAGAAGAACACCATGCATTTGATATCTGACTTCTAAAAATAAGCTGAAATGGTAAAAACTGTTCTCTAACAATAGTTGAACTATGAATTTCTAATAAAGAAAAAAAATTGACCAGGTGCAGTGGCTCATGCCTGTAATCCTAAAACGTTGGGAGGCTGAGGTAGACAGACTGCTTGAACTCAAGAGTTCAAGAACAGCCTGGGCAAGATGGTAAAAGCCTGTCTCTACAAAAAATACAAAAAAAATTAGCCAGGCCCAGCTACTTGGATGGCTGAGGCAGGAGGATGTCTTCAGCAGAAGAGGGCGAGACTGTAGTGAGCTGAGATCACATCACTGCACTCTAGATTGGGTGACAAAGTGAGACCCAGTCTCAAAAAAAAAAAAAGAAAGAAAGAAAAAGAAAAATGTGTGGCTGGGCATAGTGGCTCATGCCTATAATCCCAGCACTTTGCGAGGCCGAGGCAGGTGAATCATCTGAGGTTGGGAGTTTGAGATCAGCCTGGCCAATATGGTAAAACCCCATCTCTACTAAAAACACAAAAATTAGCTGGGCATGCTGGTGGGTGCCTGTAATCCCAGCTACTCGGGAGGCTGAGGCAAGAGAACTGCTTGAACCCGGGAGGCAGAGGTTGCAGTGAGCCAAGATCGCACCACTGCAATCCAGCCTGGGTCACAGATCAAGACTCTCTCTTAAAAATAAATAAATAAAAAGGAAAAATGATCAGTCAGGAGTTCCACTGTTTATAAATCCTGATTCATCAACCAATTTCCAAGAGGCTGAGGTGAGAGGCTCACCTGAGCCCCGGAGTTCAAGGTTGCAGTGAGCTATGACCACACCACTGTACTCCAGACTCGGCAAGAGATCCCATCTTTAAAAAAGAAAGCAATTTAAAAATAAATAAACCAAATTCCTTCTGAGCCATCACTTCTCAGAAACATCCCATAACATAGCTTTTGTGATTCCCCAGTTTTACTCTTTTCTTCAGCAGGCTCACAGACACCATTCCTTCTCTTTGCCTTTCTCAAAGCCCAGCCTGATGCAGACAGTAATCAGCAGTGACGAAAGGAAAAGGCAAGAAACGATCACAAACACTGCTCAAAAAAATCAGAATTAACCTCATACAATCAGACCAAATTAAACTTGTCCAACTGTACCCTTCATTGTGTGGTTCTTGTTTTAGAGACAGGATCTCACTCTGTCACCTAGTCTGTAGCACAGTGGCACGATTCTGGCTCACTGCAGCCCTAACCTCCTAACCTCAAGTGATCTTCCCACCTCAGCCTCCTAAAGAGCTAGGATTACAGGGATGAGCCACCGCCTGGCCAGCACCCTTTCACAATCAATTCTTCCACCTTTGTGCTCTTGGTCCCATTGACTCTTGCTTTCCAAGAAGATTTCTGGCTCCAACAACCATCCCTTCTATTTCAACCTCCACCTCTCTCTTTAGGTTCATCCCTGCAATCACATAAATATATCAAGTTGCTCTTTCCTGCTAAGAAATCAACACATATTTATCAAGGGCTTACTAAGCACCTGGTACTATGTAAAGCACGGGCACTGCCTTCATGAAACTCTAAAGAGGTAGTAAAAATATAAACTCAGACTAACAGTCTGTTCTGCCTCAACCCAAGAATTCATTTCTAAGAAACCTCCTATTATCAAAGTCATGAAATAAAAGACACTGCTCAAAAGGAGCAAAAAGGAGTAAGGGACCAGATAGTTTCCGACTCAAAATACTAAATTCATTTTACCTGCAAGAATTTCAATAAGGTATCAAGTTCTCCTACCACTAAGCAAATCCAGCTTTTAGTTGTATTCAGCTTTTGCTCAAGAGCAAAGCCTTTCTTTTCCCAGCTCAATTAGCATTACCAAAAAAAAAGCACAACTCTTCACAAACATTATCAGAAACATCACCCATTGTTGTGATAAAGCAGAAAGCCACCTTAAACATTTTTTTCCTACCCAACTTGTGTTACTTCCGATAGTGGTTTGCTTAATGCAAATCGTGTTCCCGAAATCATTTGCTACTGTATGACATCCAATTCCTGCTATAAAAGGGGAAGTCTTGGGATGCTAGAGAAGTAAGCCAAGGGGCTCATACCCAGCATGGGCAGGTCAGAAAGGCCTGCCAAGGAAGTGAGACTTCAGGGATGAGTAGGAGGCAGTTAAGCAAGAGAGGCAAGAGAAGGGGGAAATTGTGCCAAGGCAAAGAACAACATTTACAAAGGCCCTAAGGAGAGAATGGACACACACACTTCCAAGAACACAACACAGTGGAAAAGAGGGAGGACAGTGACAGGGATTACAGGCATGAGCTACCATGCCTAGCCCCTCCTATTAAATGTTGTCTGTTCAGATTCTGTCCTTGGCCTGTGGTATTTCCAAACGCTCTGTATCTTCCCTGGATGATCTCATCAATGTCTAAGACATCAAATATCAACCATGAGCTCATGATTTCAAAAATCACATTTACCCAGACCTCTCTCCCAAACTCCAAATGTATACATTCAACTAGCTTCATTTCAGTGTCTTGCAGGTACCTCAAATGGAATTAAACAGTTTCAAAACCAAGCTTCTATATAACTTATACCCCTTTACCATTGCATTTCAAATCTCTATCTCCCCTCCATCCCTCCTGCCACTGCCTAAGTGCAGCTCATCATTTCTCTTCAGGTTTACTCCAACCAACTACTGCCCTATGCTGCATGCCTACACTTTGCCCATCCAGCCCACTAGCAGTCAGAACAATCTTGCTAAGAAGTAAAATGATCTGCAGGGCACAGTGGCTCACGCTTGTAATCCCAGTACTTTGGGAGGCTAAGGCAAGTGGATCACCTCAGGTCAAGAGTTCAAGACCAGCCTGGCCACCATGGCAAAACCCCATCTCTACTAATAAAGTACAAAAAAATAAGCCGGTCATGGTGGTGTGTGCCTGTAATCCCAGCTACACTGGAAGCTGAGGCAAGAGAATCGCTTGAACCCAGGAAGCAGAGGTTGCAGTGAGCTGAGATCGCAACACTACACTCTAGTCTGGGCGACAGAGCGGGATTCCATTAAAAAAAAAAAAAAAAAAAGAAGTAAACATGATCATGGTATTTCCAGGCTTACAATTCCACAGTGAGTTCCTATTACCCAGCTCAAATTCCTTAGTCTGATCTACAAGGGTCTTCTAGGCTCTGCCTTATTCTCCAGCACCTCAACTTCACACCAGTCTCTAGGCTAAACTGTGGGTGGTTCTCTCAGCATTCCACCCTCAGTGGCTTTGTGCACTCCCTCCTTCCCGGAACACTAATTCTCTTCACCTCCCTTGTCTTCTTCGCCTGGCCAATGTCTTTCAAGACTCAGGTGAGGTCCTCCCTCCCCCAAGAAGCTTCACCAGAACTCCCATGTACACCTCTTTTTGAAAAATACAGGACTCCTAGGTACTCACCTCTACAACACCCTTAACTTGAAGCTAGCTTTACATGTATCACTTTTAAGTTTTCATTTGCTTACCTATTTAAAGGGCCGCATCCTTAAAAACTGGGACTCTTTCTTTCAACAAGAATCCTAGGTGTCTAACACTAGCACATAACAAGTATGTTATGAGTGAATTAATAAAAATATGGAACTGCAATGAGGCCCGAAGAGAACAGTTAGCCACAGAGTGTGAGCACCTCAAGGGCAGGAACTTTGTCAGGAGCAATTCTCTGCTGAATCCCCAAGGCCCGTAGTAAAAGCTGCAAAGTCACTGGAGGTCCAGGCATATTTGTGGAATGGCTGAATGAATGTTCTAAGGCCACAGGAAAACACATAGTCCAAACTTCCTGACTTGCTTTCCATTACTAACTTTCTTGGTTTGTGACCTACTTTTACTGTAATACCAGTGCGCATGGCATGGTTTCTACTGACCAAACTAATGGTCTTGTTTTTCCGTTAGGAAAAAATAATATGAGCATTGACCAAACATGTAAACTACAGGATTCCTCAGTAAGAATCTATAGAAGGCTTTCCTGATCTCTTTGAAAATGGATGTGAAATCTCCAGTGGATGCAAGTTTATTTTTCTGGAAAGAGTAATCACAATTCTCATTGAATTTTCAAGGATATTAGTGATACCAAAGAAAATCAAATTTCTTAAACCAAAATGTTAAGCTGAATTGTTATATTCATTTTTCTCTTTTCAAATCTATTTTCATATATAACTTATCCCTTAGAGACAGCAGCCTCTGCTAAAACAAATGTAATTGGAGAAGATGCAGCTGGCAGGCTCTCTCTCACATTAAGATTCCTACTAGAATTTGCATTTCAGATTGTCTATAATTGGAAGAGTCCATACCAGCATTCTTTAAAACTTAGAGCCCTATTCTAACATACTCTGCATCATGGGAATCAGGATATTCATACTTCCCTACCAATGTGTTCAAGAAGAAAACGTTAGTCTGTGAACACATTTTTCACTGTCATCTAATTAAACGGAAAGGGGAAAAACCCAGGATCATCCACATTTACAGGAAAGCCCTTCTTTTCTTTTACTTTACAAAGAGAGAACCAAACATCAGAAGCAGCATTAACTTAACCGTCACCAAATTCAATCTTGGGAATAATAAGGCAAGAATTAAACGGAGGGATAAGCAATTAAGTCATTTTAAAATCAAGGTTTTTTTAACTTTTTTTTAAAGTAATTTTTTTTCTTTTTTTTCCCTAGACTGCTCAGCAGGAGTTCTGTTTGAATTAAAAGGTGGTCTAGTTGACATAAAAAATTGAATCACAAGTGTTCATACTACAGATTGCATCTATGTGAGTTGAATAGGCACAATTACTCTTGGGTGATAGGCATCGTAACAGGGTGCCTCCTGGGGAGGTTATGAGGGCACTTTCTCAGGACACGGAAAGGTTATTTTGATTTGAGGGGGCCTGCAAGGGGGATTCATTCATGACACTCGTTTGGTAGCACACATGAGATCTGCGTTTCACTGAGGGCACTTTCTCAGGACATGGAAAGGTTATTTTGATTTGAGGGGGCCTGCAAGGGGGATTCATTCGTGACACTCGTTTGGGAGCACACGTGAGATCTGCGTTTCACTGTAGGGAAAGTATAACTTAGTAAGAAAACTATAAAGAGAACGACACGCTATCACTGGACGAACACAAGCCGAGCCTCTTTCGTTCCGGGAAGGCTCTGTGGGGGACCCTACGCTGGGCGCCGCTGGGCTGCGACGGAAAATGAAGACGCGGGGGGGGGGTCACGGGAGCGCGGCCACTGCCAGAGGCCACGAGCCACCTCCAACCACCGCGGTCCCGTCAGGAGAGAGGGCTCCGCCTCGAAGCGGGCTGAGGCGGCCGGCCCGGCGCCCAGGGCGCCAGCTCGACTAGTACATCGCGGCCCTGCTTGCCCGCCCCCGCCCTTGCCGCTCCCGGGGACACCAGCTGCCCGCCCCGCCACGAAACACCCAGACGAATAAAGAGCTGTCCACAGTGGCGTGGGAGCGACTGCGAGGCTGCAGCCCGGAGGGGCGCGGCCCGGCGTCCAAACACTGGCTGCCCGTGCGCCCCCACAGATTCCCCATGGACCCCAGACCCGGGCCAAGCAATCGCTTCTGGCGTTTCCACGCGCTACACAAGAAGCTGCTGTGGCGCCGCCTTCCAAAACTAACTGCGCTTGCGCTAACCATGAGACCGCTCAGCTCAAGTCTGCCCTTTTTTTTTTTTCCAGGCGCAAGAGAGCGGTCGGCGCAGGCGCGCCCCTGACGCGGCCCGCGCCGCCACTTCCGCCCCGAGCGAGAAACGGGGTAGGCGAGAGGGAGCCTGCGGGTAGGGCACGAGTCCGGGTCTCGGAGGAGGTCGGCGGCCGCTGCGCGGGTCCGCGACTCACCAAGTACAGGGGCTGCCAGCGACGATGAGCATCCAACTCCTCAAACTCCTGTTCGATGGTGGTGGGCATGGCGGCGGGAACGAGGTGGCGCGAGGAGAGCCTGCGCCGGCTGAGAGGCTCAGGCCCCGCACGATCCGCGGAGAGCGCTCTCCCTGCGGCGCATGCGCGCTACGCGTCGCGCCCCGCCCCCACGCCAAAGCCTGGCCGGCTGTGGGGAAAGTACCTGGAGCGTCGGACGTCAGCGCGCAGACTCTGCGCCCGAGCGCTGCGAGGAGTTGGCGGCGGCGGGGCGGGGCGCTCGGGGTAGGGGGGGCGGGGGACGGGTTAGGAGGGCGCCCAGGTGGGAGGGGGCGGGGTCAGGGGACCACCCGCGGGCCTTGGTCTGGGCGCACGGAAGGAGGGGGCCCGCCCCTTGGCTCACGGCTTCCCGGCACTAGGGAGGCGGTGTTGTCGATAGCGCCTGGTTATTGGAGTGGGACTCCCTCATTAAGTATCGTGAGATTCGCTGGCACGCTTCTCCTGCCTTCTTGGTGTCCCATTTCTCGTTTTCTTCTCGGCCTTCGTTTTTCAAGTGCGATGTTTGAATTTCATTTGAAACATCATCAAGGTCAGTTTAGCGGCCTGTGACCAACTTTGGAACAAATTCCTCATCCTTCTCTGCCCTCGTGTCAGCTCTTCTACGCCTGCAGATTTTATGCCAAATAAACCGCTGTAGCAAAAGGAAAGGCAGCTCTCCCGGGATTTGGGAGAATACACCTTGTTAAGAAAACGTTCTACAACTTAAGAATTAGTGTTAACTGTAAAAAAAGAGCACGTCGTCTTTTACCAAAGGTGCTGGTTAGGGAAATCATGTTCCTTCAGATTTAAGATAGTTCATTGTCAGTGAACTCAGGTGCTTGCCTTATCCTACTATGTAATCTTCATAAGAAACGTGAAGGGTTAGGAAAGGTTTAGCTGTGCTGTCCAGTGTTGTGATTTAAATTTTAGATATTAAATGAAATTAATTCAGTTCCTCACTGGCACCAGCCACATTTCCGGTGCTCCATGATCACGTATGACTTGCTATGTGGCAAAGCAAATAGGTAGAACATTTCTCTCATGAAGACAGTTCTTTTGGACAGAGCCAGCCGAGAGGACTAAAATACCTGGGACAGAAAAGTGTCCTTAATCACGTAAAATAATGAAAACCCTAGCCAGAAAAAAAAGCTAGAAGAAATCGTATTAACAAAAAATTAAGCATTCAGCAAGCTTTCTACTTACGTAAAAAGAAGGAGTCCCTTCTTTTAACTGGAACAAGGTCTGCCTTCTGCATTTTAGTGTCCTATTCAAGAGGCCCCTCTCCCCTCAATGAATAATTTATACCCCTTTCAGAGAAAATTCTACTTGCTACCCGCGGCCCCTCCTATGGTTTGAATAATGGTGTCCTCTCCAAAATTCATATTGAAACTTAATCCCCATGGTGACAATAAAGAGTTGGGCATTTGGGGAAGTGATTAAGTTATGAGGGTTCTGCTCTCCTGAATTGGTTAGTACCTCATGAAAGGCCTGGAGGGAATTAACTTAGGCCCTTTTTGCCTTTCTGTCAGGCCATAAAAAGACACCTAGGTGGCACCATGAGGAATGGCCGGCCCTTCAGCAGACCAAACCTGCTGGTGCCTTGACCTTGGACTTCCCAGCCTCCAGAACTGTGAGAAATAAATGTATGTTATTTGTAAATTACACAGTTGCAGATATTTTGTTATAGCAGCACAAACAGACTAAAATGGCCTTATAGTTAGAACTTCAGAGGGACAAACATATCAAAATACAGCCCAAAAGCCTAATGTCTACAAGAGCTATACATTTATAGAGTTGGGCAGACATTTGTTATGCAAATTCAGATTGTAGATTCCAGTGAGAACGGAACCTCAGTTAAATATATGTACTTTTTAATAAACTGAAATATACACAAAAGCACAAATCACAAGTGTATAGCTCTGTGAGTTTTTATAGAGTGAACATAACTGTCTGTCAATACTCAGGCCAAGAACAGGAACTTTATCTGTCCTCCAGAAAGCCTCTGGAGCACCATCCTAAATCTTCCCCTCCTCTTTGAGTAACCAGCTCCATGCCCTCTAACACCATAGATTAGTTTTTCCTTTTTTGAACTTTATTTAATTATATAATATGTGCTTTTTAATGTCTGACTGCTTTTGTTCAACAAGTTAGTGAGAGTCATCCATGTTGTAGGAATAGTTGGCTCATTCTTGCTGCTAAATAGCATATGGTTGTTTGACTCTGCTACCATTTATTCTGAATTCGGTTGTTTCTAGTTTCAGGTTATGAAGAGAACTATTAAGGACATGCTTGTACTTGTCTTTTAATAAACATACCCTCATTTCTTTTGGGCATATATCTAGGAGTGGGATTGCTGGATCGCATTGTGTCTGTATGTCCAACATACAGTGCTGAACAGTTTTCTGAGTGATTGCATTCTCACTTGAGCTTGAACACAGGACAAGGATGCCCACTATCATCACTTCTGTCCAACATTGTATAGCCATAGCAACAAGTGAGGAAAATTAAGAAGTGGTATAATGATTGGAAAGGATGAAATAAAGTTGATATTAATATAGCCAATGTAATGTACACAGAGAAAATCCAAAGTAATCTAGAGGCAAACTATTAGATTAATAAGTGAATTTAGGCTAGGTGCAGTGGCTCACACCTGTAATCCCAGCACTTTGGGAAGCCAAAGTGAGAGGATCACTTCAGGCCAGTAGTTTGAGACCAGCCTGGGCAACATAGTGAGACTCCATCTCTAAATATAAAAAATAAAAAGGGCCAGGTGCAGTGGCTCACACCTGTAATCCCAGAACTTTGAGAGGCCAAGGCAGGTGGATCATGAGGTCAGGAGTTTGAGACCAGCCTGGCCAACATGGTGAAACCCCGTCTCTACTAAAAATACAAAAATTAGCCAGGCATGGTGGTGTGCGCCTGTAATCCCAGCTACTCAGGAGGCTGAGGCAGGAGAATTGTTTGAACCCGGGAGGTAGAGGTTGCGGTGAGCCAAGATCACGCCACTGCACTCCAGCTTGGGTGACAGAGTGAGACTCTATCTTAAAATAAATAAATAAATAGGAAAAAAATTGAATTTAGCAATATAATTGAATAAAAAGTCAGTATAAGAAAAATCAGTTGTATTTCTACATAGAGCAGCAACTAGAAAATTTTAAACATTGGAATATAAACTATTCAGAAAAATTCTTAGCGAAAGATTAGCAAAACCTCTAATCTGAAAACCACAACATATCACTCAGAGGAACCAAAGAAGAACTAAATAAATCGAAGGATCTATGATATAATGTCTTGGAAACTTAAGTATTGTAAAGTTGCCAATACTTAAAGTAATGTGTGAATTCAGTGCAATCTCAATCAAAATCCGACCATATTTTTAGTGGAAATTCACAAGCTGATAACATTTACAAATAAAAATGCAAGGGGCCAAGAATAGCCAAAATAATCTTAAGGAAGAAGAAAATGGAGGTTTTACCTCACCAGATAATAAGATTTACTCTAAAGCTACAATAATTAAAACAGTGTGTTCTTAGTGTGAAGATAGACAAATAGAAAAATGGAACAGAATAGAGTCTAAAAATGAACTCAAGGGCCAAAAATAGCCAAGAAGAACAGATCTGGAAGACATTATCCATCCAGATACCACAATCTCTTATAAAGATGTGTGGTATTTATGCAAGGAAAGGCAAGCTGACCGATGGAACTAAACAAAGTCCAGAAACAAGTTCACACATAGAGTCATCTGGTGTGTATCTTTGTGTGTGTGCATTTCACAAAGGCTAAAGTAATGTGTCTTCAATAAATGGTTCTGCATCCAAAAGAGCATAACTTTATGCTTCTATTTATATGAAGTTCAAAAATAGGCAGCAGAATAGTGATTACCTCTGGAGGCAGCTTAGGTAGGGTGGGGATGTTGCCTGGGAAAGAGCATGAGAGAATCTTTAGGGGTCCTGGAAATATTCTATATCTTGATCTGGTTGGTGGTACACTGTTGCATATAATATACACATATTTGTATGTGTGTGTATAAAATGTCGTTGAGCTCCACATTTAGGATTTTTTTGGACTCTTGTATGTATGTTAACCTCAATAAAACTAAAAAAATTCCTCACTCAAGGTAAGAGTGAAAAACATTTTAATTTAAATAAAAATAAATGGTGCTATTTAACTTAGAAATGGAAACCACACACATTATCCTACACGATATTTCATAAACTACCATCACTTAATGAATATAGCAAAAGACTGTATATGGCTTCAAAGCCATACAGTGCACCTGGATTCTCTAAAATTGCCAGAAATTACAAAGTGATAGATATAAGCTACATGGGATTAAGATGCGGATTCACTTATTTCATATTTTGGAACCACAAAGTAGATCTGCTGCCTAGGTTTCGACCAAATGCAATTAATGTATCTAACAAAAAATGCTGATATTTATTCAGCTTCACATACAGCCTCCAAAAGGTTAGTAAAAGACCAAATAAATTATGTTTTTTTAAAAAAAATTTCAGGCTGGGCATGGTGGCTCACACCTGTAATCTCAGCATTCTGGGGGGCCAAGGTGAGCAAATCACCTGAGGTCAGGAGTTTGAGACCAACATGGTGCAACCTGGTCTCTACTAAAAGTACAAAAAAGTTAGCTGGGTATAGTGGCCCATGCCTGTAATCCCAGCTACTCAGGAGGCTAGGCATGAGAATTGCTTGAACCTGGGAAGCAGAGGTTGCAGCAAACCGAAATGGCACCATTGCACTCCACGCGGTGACAGAGTGAGACTCTGCCTCAAAAAATATTTTTTTTTTTCAAAAATAACTACCTAACCCAACTATGCGGACTATGTGGTACACCTTCCAATGAACTATCATAGTACCTAAATATGTCAGTTATCAATTTATTGACAGTAAGCTCAAGGCTTCCTTTTTCACCTTCTCTGTGAGAATGGATCTGGGCCCTTCAAATATTTTTGCTTTGCCAGCTGACACAGTGTTAAGCTTTGTCAGTAGAAAGAGTGGAGAGACACTTAAGAAGAAAGGACTTGCTGGAAACCACACAAGGGAACCGTGCTTGCTGGGCTGGCTCCAGTGACCAGTGGCCTCCCCCAGCACCCTGCTCCTGGGGTGCATCTGTAGCAGAGGACTCCAGTGAAACATCTCCCCATGATCAACTTTCCCGTACACCCAGAGGGCAAAAGATTGAATGGCGGCCTCCCAAAAATGTGTCTGCCTGGAACCTGTCAATGTGACCTTCTATGGAAAAAGGCTATTTGCAGATTGAGCTACGGATCCTAAGATCAAATCATCCAGGATTATCAGGGTGGGCCCTAAATCCGATGACAAGTGTCCTTCTAGGAGAAGGGCAGAGAGAGATTTGAGACAGGAAAGGGCCATATGAAGATGGAGGCAGAGGTTAGTCACTCCGCCACAGGGAACACCTGGAGCCCCCAGAGGCTGGAAGAGGCAATGAAGGCTCCTCCCTGAGCCCTTCCGAGGGAGCAGAGCCCTGCAGACACCTTGGTTTTGGACTTCTGGCCTCTAGAACTAAGTGAGAATAAATGCTGTTGCCTTAAGCCACCAAGTCCGTGGTCATTTGATGTGGCAGCCAGCTGTACGAGGTTTCCAGCAAGTTCCACAAAAGCAGCCCCACAGGGATGTCTTTCCATGCAGTGCACCAGAGGCACGCCTTTTCCAAGGAGGTCTGGGGCTCCTTAGAGCTTCATCTCTCAGCCTCTCAATGAAAAAAATTCTTCAGCTTCTCAATGAAAAACTTTTGAATTGAAGTACCTTAAAATTAAGAATTTCTGTTCAGCAAATGACAGCATTAAGGGAAAGGGTGAACTGCAGAGTAGAAGTTTTGCTATGAATACATCCCGAAAAGACTCAGGTCCAAAATAAAGCCTACAAGTCAGATAGCTTACGAGAAAGATAGCTTAATAGAAAAATGGGCAAGAGATTTGAGTAGGCATTTTGTGAAAAGGATATCCAAATGGCCAGTAAACATACATACGAACCTTACCCTCAGTAGTCACTGGAGAATGCCAGTTACACCTGTAATGAGATAATACCTCACCCCACCAGAGTGGCAGGAACAGGGAGCAGCTATGGGTCTTGTACCTGTGAGGTGTATTTTGACTGGGGAGTGAAGAGTGTGACTGGGCCCCTTGAGATTTCAGCACGTGACATTTTTGCTGACTGAAACCATGAACATTCCAATCAGGCCCTTGCCTTCTTGCACATGTTAACTGCCTGCTTTCTGCCAATATCCCTTGCTCCCATGATATAATGATAAACTGCTGATGTGCTGTTTCTTTGTCAAGAGGAGGAGATAACTTCAAGGTCACAGAAAAGTTTTGCAGAGGGAATGGTTGCCGTTAAGGATGTCGCAACCAGCTGCTGACGCCCAGAAGTCTGGTCGTTCAAAGCACTATCTGAAACGGAAGAAACACAGACTTTGCCATCAGTTCCCTGAAACTCCCCCTCCCTTTTGTCTAGCTGCGTAAAAACTCCCTGCTTCACCTTTTTGTAAAGACGGATTTGAGAGATCTTGCCCTCCTGCCTTCTCACCTTGGTCAAATTGAATAAACCTTTCTCTGTCTCCAAGCACCTGTATCTCAGTGTTTGGCCCCAGCTGCCCATGGGGTATACAGGCCTGAGTTGGGGGTTCTACAACAGAGGTTCGGTCCTAGCAAGTCAAGCGGCAATGAACCATTCCAGAGGACAAAGGGTGGCATAAAAATCTGTTGGAAGAGAAGTTACAAGAGAGTGACAGATATTTGCCACATTGTTAAGATAAATATCACAATTTTGCCTTGATTAGTCTTGGAAGGAAGAATAAATAATGGATAAAGGAAGATGAGAGCTAGTTGACTTTGATCAGGATTCTAAAAATGATTCGTATGTACAGGATCTCCCTCTGTCTTCCAGTCTGGGATACAGTGGTGTGATCATGGCTTACTGCAGACTGCAATTCTTGGGCTCAAGAGAGCCTCCCGTCTCAGCCTCCAGAGTAGCTGGGACTACAGGCATGCATCATGCCCAGCTAATTTTTAATTTTTTATTGTAGAGATGGAGGTCTCACTACATTGCCCAGGCCAATCTCAAATTCCTGGCTTCAAGTGATCCTCCTGCCTTGGCCTATCAAAGCATTGGGATTATAGGTATGTGCCACCGTGCCAGGCCCTAAAGGGATTAGTTTTTGAGTACTTCATTAGAACCACATTCCTTTGTATGTGTTAGATGGTTCTCAAGTCTCCTTAATTCTTGAAATCTAGGACTTTTTATTTATTTTGGTAATTTTAAGTCTGCATCCATCACCTTCCCAGGGGATGTATAGTTGTGAAACAGTTGGCACATTAAAAAAAAGATAATTAAAGAGTTTAACGACAGAACAGTTTACAAAGTTGTGGACAAGATTAGAAGGAATCAGTAAAGCAGGGCCAAACACTCAGGGTTAGCAACTGTGCAGAAATTCTACCAATCCATGGGTCTGAAGGTGCAAGGGACAGGAGCGGTTATGAAAACCCAGAGAGAGGGCAGGAGAGGGCTGCAAGATGGTCACTGTGGCTTTCTTTGAAGGAGCACAGCCACAAAAGGCCCCTTACTTTGGCAGGAACACACACTGTATTCCTTTCCTACTGCTGCTGTGGCAATGACCACAAGGAGTCTAGGGGCCCTGGCTTATATTCAACTAGTATGAGGGCTCATAGAAGTAAAATAGTGTTGAAGCAATTAAAACTTCTCCAGCTCAACTTACCACATCTGAATTCAAGATCTTGCTATAGGCCAGGTGTGGTGGCTCACACCTGTAATCCCAACACTCTGGGAGGCCAAGCGAGTGGATAACCTGAGGTCAGGAGTTCAAGACCAGCCTGCCAACATGATGAAATCCCATCTCTACTAAAAATGCAAAAATTAGCTGGGCTTGGTGGTGCACCCCTGTAATCCCAGCTACTCGGGAGGTTGAGGCAGGAGAATCACTTGAACCCAGGAGGCTTAGGTCGCAGTGAGCCGAGATCATGCCACTGTACTCCATCCTGGGCAACGAGCAAAATTCCATCTCAAAAAAAAAAAAGACCTTGTCTATAAAACCGTCTTCTTTTCCTGTTTCCTCTATCACAGTTAATGGCATCACTTATTCAACCAAGCTACAAACCTGGAAGCCATCTTCAACATCTCTTTATTCTTTATCTTCTGTATCTAATGGGTCGCTGGTTTCTGTTGCATCTTGCTGTCTAAGAAATCTCTCAAACTGATGCTCCACTCTCTGTCTTCCCCTGCTGTTCCCTTAGTAACGGTTTCATCCTCTTCCTGTCTCCTGCTCTATCCCGATGCTCAGCCTTCGCCTGGGTACCGTTGGATACCGTTGCATACCAGTATGGTGCCTGATTATGGCAGATGAAAAGTCAATGTGATTGCAAGAATAACAGTGAATCTTTGTTGGATGTTCTATTGTTTCCAAATTTCCTATTACATAAAAATATTGTAATATCTTTTTTCAGACATAACTCCTCCCTTCTTTTTAAGGATTTTTCCTTGGGATAAATACCCAGAAGTGTAATTATTGGTCGAAAAGGTTATTAGTTATCTCCATTTGGGTTTGTTTAGAAGCAAACCCTGAGGTGGAGATTTGATCAAGTGTCTCACATGGAAGGCGATGCCAGAAAACACTAGTAAGGGAGAGGGTAAGGGAAACAGGGAAAAGAAGAAAGCCAATGGAGTGTTTGTTAACAACCAGTTAGCACCATGGACAAGAGGACTTCCAGCCTACTGTGAAACTCTGGGGAGCAGGAAAGAACATATTGTCAATTTTCCAAACCAAAGGGTAAGGAAGCTCAGTCTTAGACACTAACTCCCCACCTGTCGTGGTTTGAAGACTGTATCTAGAGCTATTTAGCTCTCTGGCACTTCTACTTTGCTCTGTGGGTAAGCTGAGCTTGTTTCCATAGCCAGAAAAAAAAAGGTCTAGAGCAGAAAATAGCCTCTGGATGTAGAAGTACATGCTGAAGTTATGTGGGAAAGGCACTGAAAGCACCTGCTGCTATTTTTTTTTTTTTTTTTTTTGAGACAGGGTCTTGCTCTGTCACCTAGGCTGGAGTGCAGTGGTATGATCTCAGGTCACGGCAGCCTCTACACCTTGGACTCAAGCTATCCTCCCACCTCAGCCCCCTGAGTACCTGGAACCACAGGCATGTGCCACCATGCCCAGCTAATTTTTCTATTTTTTGTAGAGAGGGGGTCTTACTGTGTGGCCCAGGCTGTTCTTGAACTCCTGGACTCAAGCAATCCACCTGCCTTGACCTCCCAAAGTGCTGGGATTACAGGCAGGAGCCACTGCACCTAGCCTCCAGGTGGCTAGTTCTCAGATGCTTTCTTTCTTTCTAAGTTTCTTTCTTTCTTTCTTTGTCTTTCTTTCTTCTTTCTTTCTCTTTCTTTTTCTTTTTCTTTCTCTCTCTCTGTCTGTCGTTCTTTCTTTTCTTTCTCTCTCTCTCTTTCTTTCTTTTTTGAGATGGAGTCTCGCTCTTGTTGCCCAGGTTGGAGTGCAGTGTTGCGATCTTGGCTCACTGCAACCTCTGCCTCCCGGGTTCAAGTGATTCTCCTGCCTCACCCTCCCAAGTAGCTGGGATTACAGGCATGCACCACCATGCCTGGCTAATTTTTGTATTTTTAGTAGAGACGGGGTTTCTCCATGTTGGTCAGGCTGGTCTTGAACTCCTGACCTCAGCTGATCTGCCCGCTTCGGCCTCCCAAAGTACTGGGATGTAAGCCACCAAGCCCAGCTAAAATCTTGTGCGTTTTTTTTTTTTTAATGGAGTCTTACTTTGTCACCAGGCTGGAGTGCAGTGGTGCGATCTGAGCTCACTGCAACCTCCACCTCCTAGGTTCAAGCGATTTCCCTGCCTCAGCCTCCCGACTAACTGGGACTACAGGTGCCTGCCACCACGCCCAGCTAATTTTTTGTATTTTAGTAGAGACGGGGTTTCAACATGTTGGCCAGGATGGTGTCGATCTCCTGACCTCATGATCTGCCCACCTCGGCCTCCCAAAGTGCTGGGATTACAGGCGTGAGCCACTGCACCCGGCCTCAGATGCATTTCTTAAGGCTCCTTAGAAAGTCCCAGTGGGGGCCAGGCATGGTGACTCATACCTGTAATCCCAGTACTTTGGGAAGCCAAGGTGGGTGGATCACCTGAGTCAGGAGTTTGAGACCAGCCTGACCAACATGGTGAAACCCTGTCTCTACTAAAAATACAAAAATTAGTTGGGGCATGGTGGCAGGCACCTGTAATCCAAGCTACTTGGGAGGTTGAGGCAGGGGAATTGTTTGAACCCATGAGGCAGAGGTTGCAATGAGCCAAGATTGCACCATTGCACTCCAGCCTGAGTGACAGAGCGAGACTCTGTCTCAAAAAAAAACAAACAAATAAAAAGAAAGTCCCAGTGTGAACAAGTGTCATTTGTGCCTGATGATTGATTTGAGAAGGCTTTCTTCTGTATGTTTTTCCTCCTCACCTGTTCATCCCCCTACCCTGCACTGCTGCTCTCTATAAGCACTTTCCCAAATAAAGTCCTTGCGCACAAGCCATGGTCTCAGAGTGCTTTCAGGGAACTCAGGCTAAGGTAATTAGTCACAGACATAGGCCTAGGAAACAGACTCTCAGGATGGGATTTTGGAGCTGGGTAACACAGAGCTAAGAAACACAAGAGGGGAATGAGTGGCGTCTGGTAACATCACGATCGCTAAGGATCTCACCTATGGTGGCTTAGGATGAGGTGTAGGTGGAAGGTAAAGCACTAGGCTGTGTGGCAGCTCTGGCACCTCAGTGGTATTGGAGTGAGGGGAACTATAACGATTTTGGAGGTTCCTGGTCTTTGTTAAATGCTCTGGAAGTCTTGAAAAAAAAAAAAAAGTAAAACAGGTTTCCACCTGCAACTGTCAACTTTAGGCAGGTTGTGGAAGCAAAGGGGCTCCATCACCATATTCAAGGAGATACTCATCTTCTTATTCATAGAGCGTGTGGTTGAAAATCAGGCACAGCACTGTTATTAGGAAAACAGAGATGCAAAAGGAGTGTGAACACACAGCCATAAACTGTCTCATCCTCAGATCGTTGACTTGAGTAATACCTGGGTGGACTTTGACCAGCCTGAGAACCTTGAAACCCCAGGTTTTTTGGCTGCCCCAGGCCAGCACATGCCCACTCGAATTCTTACTAGATTTACAGAAGCCCTCACACAAGAAGGCGTCTCAAATGATGCTGTATTTCCCAAGAACAACCCCTGCCACCACCTGTTACCTATATACTGAATAGGGTCTGATCCCAATACAGCTTGGGTGGGAAAAACAGTCTAAACTCCAGTCAGAAAGCTTATACGTCCAAAGAATTGTAAGAGCTGGCTAATGTGGACCAACAGGAAGGAGAAGAAAATGGGCAATTATGAAGCTTAAGATGTTGAGCCAAGGAAGAGGCACATCTAAGGATGAGTAGAGGAGGATTTATTGATATAAAAATATACCCCTCGGTTTGGGAGTCTTGGTGAGGGCATCTGAGTCCACTTCTCATCCACTGCTGGGATAGTTTCCTGAAGCTTGGGCAGGATGATGACCTACAATGAATGAAGTAAGGATGCTTTATATCCTTGGCAGAATACTAGAAGAGCTCAGGGAAATTAGACATTAGAATAGGCTTAGTATGTGGGATGAGAGACTCACTTCCTGGCTGTGCTCTTTGGGAAAACTCAGAAGAGATTCCCTTCATAAAGCGTAGAGACCCACTGGTGAGGGGGGCATGACCATCTTTGAGAAGCCTGGTAGAAAGTGTCCTTTGCAGGCCAGAGCCGGCCAGTGGGAGATGCTGCCAATGGATGCCAGGTATCAGTGGGCATGATGGGATTCTGAAATCGCAGAGGGGAGGCAACAGCAGAAGGGGAATGAAGTTACTGTCACGGGCAGCAAGGCCAGCATGGTAGTTAGGCTGCTGTGACCTGCTAGGATCTGTGGGCTCTGTTCTAGGGGCTGAGATGGGTGAACAACAATTAGGATGTGACTTCACTTGGACAATTTGAAAAAAAAAAGAGAAGAAGAAGTGCTGGAAAGCTGAAGTTTGAAATTAGCCACTGCAATGGAAAATCACAATCCTTCATTTAATTTCCAAAGCTAAGTCAGTTCACAGATCTAAAGCACATTGATTTAAGGGAAGCCTGCCAGCTCTGTAATGAAAGACCACTAAAAGTACAGATGATAAATATTACCCCAGTCCTTCACCAATGGAACCTACAGCCGTTTAGCAGCCCAATGGTGCCAAGGAAATGAGTAGAAAATCCGGAAACTTCAGATACCACAGGACCTGAAATCCCATCATGTTCCTCCAATTACATTCAGGGCTTTTGAAGGGCAGATGATAGACACATGGAGTTCTGACTCAAGTATACCCTGCAATGGGGCCACTGGGTCTAGGAACATGGCCTTCGGTTATTTTCTCAGCTCCCACATGTATAATTAGGATAGATATATACCTAGAAGTTGGCAGAAACCTTACAATGATTTCTTGACATGTAGACACAGGGGAGAAGACACAGGGAAGACACAGGGGAGAAGCCCCTGAAAAATCAGAAGCTAGGAAGAATTGCAGAGATTAGCACTATCATAAGTGACCTCAAGGATGGAGGGTGGCAGTCCCCTTCAGTTTACCCAAGTGGCCCTTACAAAAATTACATGGATCATGGCAGATAAGGGTGGACTACTGTAAACCTAACTAAATGGATCCCTGCTGGGTGCGGTGGCTCACCCCTA
Source organism: Cacajao melanocephalus (assembly GCA_963573385.1). Classification (NCBI taxonomy): domain Eukaryota; kingdom Metazoa; phylum Chordata; class Mammalia; order Primates; family Pitheciidae; genus Cacajao; species Cacajao melanocephalus. Next base: position 51,937 of record CAUYLG010049618.1, read on the forward strand.
TAATCCCAGCACTTTTGGGAGTTTGAGGCAGGTGGATCACCTGAGATTAGGAGTTCAAGACCAGCCTGGCCATCATGGTGAAACCCTGTCTCTACTAAAAATACAAAAATTAGCCAGGCATGGTGGCACACGCCTGTAGTCCCAGCCACTCAGAAGGCTGAGGCAGGAGAATTGCTGGAACCCAGGAGACGGAGGTTGCAATGAGCTGAGATCGCTCCACTGCACTTTAGCCTTGGGGGACAGGGTAAGACTTTGTCTCAAAAATAAGTGAATAAATAAATAAATGGAGCCCCAATCATAGGTGGTATAGACTGTAGTATGGACTGAACAATGTGGTATGTAGTGTGAAAAATCAGCATAGTTTCCAAAGCTTGTTATGTGGCTACTGAACCATTAATATCATACTTCTCAATATCTGCCAATAAAGAGGATCAAAATAGTTTCGACTTGGAATGAACAACTTTCATCACACGCGCTGTCTTGCCCCAGAACTTTTACTTTCTGTCACAACATAGCCCACCAGGATCTTGGTCTTCTTGGCATCTGCAGAATGTCACATTGGCCCACTGTTTGAGGATGTCATGTTAACTAGACCTGGTAAGCGGGAAGTTGCAAGTCCTCTGGCTGCCTTGGCAAGATGTGTGTATTAGAGTGTAGGAAGTACACTGTAAATGTTAAGAACTCCATCTAGGTGGGTGTGGTGGTACGCATCTGTAATCTTGGCTACTCAGGAGGCTAAAGCAGGAGAATCCCTTCAGCCTAGGAGGTGGAGGCTGCAGAGAGCTGTGATTTTACCACCGCACTCCAGCCTGGATGACAGAGCCAGACCCTGTCTTGAAAAAAGGAAGGAAAGGGAAGGAAAGGGAGGGGAGGGGAGGGGAGGGGAGGGGAGGGGAATTCACTACATATTAAAGTTTTTAAAAGATGATATGATCGGAGGCATGATGAAACAAACATTCTAGTGTAAAGAACATATCATTGTACCTTGCCCTCCCTACCAATGGGAAAGAGGCAGAGCCTTTGGAAGTCCTCTTTGAATTTTGGAGGCATCATGTGCTACACTTAGAAATTTTGCTTCAACCCATTTATCAGATGACTTCCAATTCTGATTGGCGCCCAGAGCATGACAGGGTTTTGCATCAAATCCAAGTCCTGGTGCCCCTCCTCCCCTCACTGCTGGACGTTTCTTAGCTGCAGTTCATGCCCTCTATCTGGTTCCCTATAACTCCTTTCTCAGCCCATTGCCATCTGGCCATACACAGTCATGTTTTTTTTCCCTTTTTCCTGCTATAGCCTCCTTACTCCTCCAGACATGATCTGAGATCACCCCAGCCAGCTCTCTCTTTCATGTGGCCCACACTCTGGCCACAGAAAGCAGCAATGCATCTTTGCCCTGACAAGCTTGAGGTGATAGTTAATTTTATGTGTCAACCTGGCTGCACCATGGGATGCGCATATTAAACATTATTTCTGATGTGTCTGTGAGGGTGTTCAGGGACTGACATTTGAATTGGTGGCTCAGAAAAGTTGATTGCTCTCCATTCAATCCATTAGGGCCCTGAGTAGAACCACAGGGGGAGGGTGGGGGACTCACCCATTGTTTTGGTCTTGCCTCACTGAGCTGGGGCGCAGGTCTCCTCTTGCCCTTGGAGTAGAATTTACAACACTGCCTTCCCTCGTTCTCAGGCCTTTGGACTTGGACTGGAATTACAGCCACGGTTTTCCTGGTTCTTGAGCTTTCAGATGGCAGATCATGAAACTTCTTACCTTCATGCTCATGCAAGCCAGTTCTTATCTGTGTGTGTGTGTGTGTGTGTGTATGCCCGCGCACATCTACAATCATATGCCATATAACAAGGTTTTGTTCAACAACAGACTGCGTATATGATCATAGTCCCCTAAGATTATAATGGAGCTGAAAAATTCCTATCACCACAGGGGGAGGGTGGGGGACTCATTTTTTTGGTCCTGCCTCACTGTTTGAGCTGGGACACAGGTCTCCTCTCGCCCTTGGACTGGAATTTACACCACTGCCTTCCCTCATTCTCAGGCCACTGTAACATCTTAGCACAGCTCATTGTTCATGTGTTTGCAGTGGTACTGGTGTAAATACACCTGCTGTGCCGCCAGTCGTATAAAAGTCTAGCATACAATTATGTAAGGTATGGCGCGGTGGCTCACACTTGTAATCCCAGCACTTTGGAAGGCCGAGGTGGGTGGACGTCTTGAGGTCAGGAGCTTGAGACCAGGCTGACCAACATGGTGAAACCCTATCTCTACTAAAAATACAAAAATTAGCTGGGTGTGGTGGAATACGCCCATAGTCCCAGTTACTTGGGAGTCTAAGGCACAAGAATTGCTTGAGCCTGGAAGGTGGAGGTTGCAGTGAGCCAAGATCGCACCACTGCACTCCAGCCTGGGTGACAGAACAAGACTCTGTCTAAATAAAATAAAATAAAAATACAATATGTAAGGTACATATTACTTGATAGTGGTAATACATGACTATGTTCCTGGTTTATGTCTTTACTTTTATACTTTTAGTCATTATTTTAGAGTGTACTCCTTCAACTTATTAAAAAAAAGTCAGCTGTAAATCAGCCTTAGGCAGGTCCTTCAGGAGGTCTCCAGAGGACAACATTGTTATCCCAGGAGATGACAGCTCCATGCATGTTTCTGTCCCTAAATACTTCCAGTGGGACAAGATGTGGGGGTGGAAGATAGTAGTTGATGATCTTGACCCTGTGTAGGCACAGGCTAATGTGTGTGTTTGTGTCTTCAGTTTTTTTTCCCTTTTTTTTTTTAAGACAAGGTCTCCACCATGTTGCCCAGGCTGGTTTCGAACTCCTGGGATCAAGCAATCCTCCCTCCTCACTGTCCTGAAGCTCAGATTACAGATGCACGCCACCATGTCCAGCTTATGTCTTAGTTTTCATCAAAAAAGTTTTAAAAGTTTAAAATAGTTAACATTAGGCCGGGTGCGGTGGCTCACGCCTGTATTCCCAGCACTTTGAGAGGCTGAGGCAGGCGGATCACCTGAGGTCAGGAGCTTGAGACCAGCCTGACCAACATGGAGAAACCCTATCTCTACTAAAAACACAAAATTAGCTGGACTTGGTGGCAGGCACCTGTAATCCCAGCTACTTGGGAGGCTGAGGCAGGAGAATCACTTGAACCCCAGGAGGCAGAGGTTGTGGTGAGCCGATATCTCGCCATTGCACTCCCACCTGGGCAACAAGAATGAAACTCCATCTCAAAAACAAACAAAAATAAAATAATTAACATTTTTAAAAAGAGAAAAATAAGTTTTCAGAATAAGGACATAAAGAAAAAAAATTTTGAATAGATGTACAATGGGTGTTTTATTTGCTTATTCACTTTTTTTTCAATTGCCCCAGAACTGAGCAGATATTTCTTCATTGGTTTTTTTGAGAGAGGGTCTTGGTGTGTTTCTCAGGCTGGAGTGCAGTGGTGCAGAAATAGGAATTCAGCAGAACTGGTTTTGCAACATAGAGGTCACAAAGACCCTGATGAGGTAAAGAAGCTGACCCAAACCCACCAAAGCCAAGATGGTGAGAACAGCAACCTCTGGTTGCCCTCACTGCTCATTACACACTAATTATAATAAATTAGCATGCTAAGAGACACTCCCACTAGTGCCTTGACAGTTTAAAATGCCATGGCAACATCAAGAAGTTACCTTATATGGTCCAAAAGGGGGAGGAAGCCAGGTGCCTCATGCCTATAATCCCAGCACTTTGGGAGGCCGAATCGGGTGGATCACCTGAGGTCAGGAGTTCAAGACCAGCCTGACCAACTTGGTGAAACTCTGTCTCTACTAAAAAAAGAAATACGAAAAGTAGCTGGGCATGGTGGTGGGCGCCTGTAATCCCAGCTACTCGGGAGGCTGAGGCAGGATAATTGCTTGAACCTGGGAGGCAGAGGTTGCAGGAAGCCGAGATCGCACCATTGCACTCCAACCTGGACGACAGAGAAATAATCTGTCTCAAAAAAAGGGGAGGGGGGGCTGGGGAGGAACCCTCAGTTCCAGGAATTGCCCACCTTCTTCCAGGGAAACTTGTGAATAAGAATAATCCATTCCCTGTTTAGAATATGGTCAAGAAGTAACCATAGAAATAGCCGATCAGCAGCCCTCAGGCTGCTCTGCCTACGGAGTAGCCACTCATTCCTTTACTTTCTTAATAAATCTGTTTTCACTTTACTCTGCTGGCTCATTCTTCAGTTCCTTCTTGTGTGCAGCCAAGAACCCATTGTGGCCTTCCAGGCTGAACCCCAATTTTGGGGTTTGGTCTGTGACAGCACAACCAAGGCTCGCTGCAGTCTTGACTACCTGGGTTCAAGCCATTCTCCCACCTCAGCCTCCCAAGTAGCTGGGGCTACAGGCGCACACCACCCCACCTAGCTAATTTTTAAATATTCGTGGGGATGAGGTCTCGCCATGTTGGCCAGGCTGGTCCCAAACTCCTGTGCTCAAGGAGTCTTTCTGCCTCAGCCTTCCAAAGTGCTGGGATTACAGACATGTGCCATTGCGCCTGATGGGTTTATGTTTTAAACTATTATTACAAGAGTCACAAAGTTTAAAAAGTGGTAGGGCACAGTGTTTCACACCTGTAATCTCAGCACTTTGGGAGGCCAAGGTGGGCAGTTCACTTGAGGCCAGGAGTTGGAGACCAGCCTGGCTAAGATGGGGTAACCCCGTCTCTACTAAAAATATAAAAATTAGCTGGGCATTGTGGCACACACCTGTACTCCCAGCAACTGGGGAGGTTGGGGCATGAGACTCACTTAAACCCATGAGGCAGAGGTTGCAGTGAGCCGAGATTGCACCACTGTACTCCAGCCTGAGTGACAGAGTGAGACTCTGTCTCAAAAAAGATGAAACAACCCCCCTCAAAAATAAGTAAATAACAGTACAATTAAAAGCATTTGGATACCCGTTGTCCAGTTTCCTTACAGAGACACCGTACTCATCCCCTTCCCATTGGCAGCGTGCTCTGTGTGACTGGAGCAACCGAGCCTGGAAATACATATTGGCCTTGGATACTAGGACTACCCCTGGTGAGCAGCATCCTGGACAAATGTATATAGCTTGTTCTAATGCAAATATGTACACAACTTGTTTTTAAAATGTATTGCAAAATTCATAGGCCCACATGATGTATATAGATTTATTGATAAATTATTATTATTATTATTATTTTGAGATGGAGTTTCACTCTTGTTGCCCAGGCTGGAGTCCAATGGCACTATCTCAGCTCACTGCAACCTCCACCTCCTGGGTTCAAGCAATTCTCCTGCCTCAGCTTCCCAAGTAGCTGGAATTACAGGCGTGTGCCACCATGCCCGGCTAATTTTGTATTTTTAGTAGAGACGGTGTTTCTCCATGTTGGTCAGGCTGGTCTCGAACTCCTGACCTCAGGTGATCCACCTGCCTTGGCCTCCCAAAGTGCTGGGATTACAGGCATGAGCCACCCACACCCAATCTATTGATAAATTATGATGGATTTAGAATAACAGATAGAGAAGAGGGACTTTTGTATTTAATCATCCAGCCAATGCACACGAAGTTTCTCTCTAGTGTCCAGGTGCCGTCTCTCCTGCTCTTTATCATCAAGTGCATGTCCCGGCTAAGGTCATATCTCCAGTAGGAAAAGGTAGCAAAGCTATCAGCACTGCCCGTACTGTGGCTCTCAGGAACCTGTTTGTGCTGAAGCAGTGTCGACCTTCTTGTCTCTGCAGCTGCCTGAGACTGTTTATACCCGGCTGGTGGCATCCTCTCGGGAGGCTGCAGCATTGCTTGCTGCCGTGCATGCTGGCTTCTGGTGATGCTCTTGAAGCTGCTTCTGGGCTTCCTTGATGATCGCCAATGCAAATCCTACCTTCAGGATGCAGAAAAATACTAAGGCTGATGCCTCTTCCATCATGTCTTTTCTTGAACTCTTTAGCATAATCACTGTAGTCTTAGAAGGTGATCTCTCACGAGGTTAATCCCACTCTGCTGTCCGCACCCTGCAACCAGTGCGGTGGGGGGTAGCAAGGAGCCCACACCTTCCCAGCAAGCAGAAGCTCATCCTGAAGGACTTGAGCCTGACCAAGTAAAGTGAGAGATGGTCACATTGACTGGAGGCAAGAGAGGACAACTGCAGGTCCCATTGGCAGTGGATAGCAAAGGTCACACAAGCCCTCAGAGGACAGCATGTGGCCTGCAGAGGGGCTGAAGTGACTGCTTTGGTGCCAGAGGCAGGGGCATAGGGGAAAGGACACTGCCACCACCCCCACTGCCCTCAGGTGCTGTGCCCCATGGGTAGCATTGCACCCAGATGGGCCACACTGGCCCACACACATGCTTGTCAATAACTCAGCCCTCCAAGCAGGCCATGAACCTGAGGCAATCAAGAGTCACCAAAGCCAGTGTGTCGGCGGCACTCTGGTGGGCCAGCAGCTTGAGATTCTGCAGGAGAGGCACTGTACCAGTAAGAGGCTGCAGTAAGACACTGCTCTCTGAGAACTGTCCATGGATAGGGAGTCTTCCCCACCCTTTCCCACCCCTCCAGCACTGGCCAGCACTTTGGGCTGTGCATCTGCACTCAGGGTGGGAAGTAGAGGGTCAGAGAGGGCTCTGATGGAGAGAAATGGGTACGGAGACCCCTGAGAGACCTGGTCTGGCCCTGGGGTGCCCACCCAGTTGGCCAGCCCCAGTGAGGGCTTGCAACGTGTTAGGAAGGTGTCACCAAGCAGGCTTCCGAGGCACAGCTCCTGCATCTAAATGCAGAGCTGAGATCTGAGTCCCACCTGCGTCAGTTGCTAGATGGTGACATTTTCAGTCCATCCACCCAAGTGAGGCGTTGTTCTTGTTACCACTGTTAGGGGTAGGGAGCAAATGTGGAAAGCCTTTTGCCTTCCAGCTAGGGGTACGCCAGCACCCTGTTTAGCCAGACTGTTAGCAAAAATGTACAGTAATGGCTTATGGAATAAAGAAAGGGAAGTTCAGGAGCACATCCTTCTCACCCACTAAAAATAACTTTTAGTGCTTTTTTTTTTTAGTAATACTCTTTTAGCTATACATCTTTTAGCTATACATCTTATAGCTAATACTCTTTTAGCTATTCATCGGCTCTTCAATCCTTGACTCTCTCTGGCTAAGCTCTGAGACTAACTTTTAAAATGTTGTTGTAAGGAAGGCTAATGTTTTTACAGGGCTTGCCAAAATAGATAGGATTGACTTTTTTAAATGACAGTTCCAGGAAATATGTAATGACTTTTTTAAACAAAGAATTCAGAATCTGGATTGTGGAAAATGCTGTATTGATGCTTCCTACAACATTTTGGGAATCTTTTAAAATGAAAGTAATGATTTAATTAACAAAAATATGTAACTTAAGGGACTGTTTGTGGGGCTCTTGAGATTGTTTAAAACTAATTTTTCAGTGGGGCACAGTGGCTCATACCTGTAATCCCAGCACTTTAGGAGGCCGAGGAGGAAAGATCACCTGAGGTCACGAGTTCGAGACCAGCCTGACCAATCGGTGAAACCTCATCTCTACTAAAAATACAAATATTAGCCAGGTGTGGTGGCGGGCACCTGTAGCCCCAGCTACTCAGGAGGCTAAGACAAAAGAATTGGGATGTGGAGGTTGCAGTGAGCCAAGACTGTGCCACTGCACTCCAGCCTGGGTGACAGAGCAAGACTCCAGCTCAAAAACAAACAAAAATAGAACAATTTTTTAAGTCCTTTATAAGCTGGAAATAAATTTTCCATGAGAGTGAACAGTGATTGTTTCTTTGTTACATGGATTTTTAAACTTGCTCAAATTTTAAGTCTTTACCCATCCTGGGTTTTTAGACTCTAGCATCAGCTTCCAAATGAAAACATTTTTGCCTTTCTAATGTTTTTCCAAGGAATAAAGAAGAGAAGGAAAGGAGGAAGGAAGGAAGTGAGGAAGGAAGGAAGGAAGGGAGGGAGGGAGGGAGGGAGGGAAAGAAAATGGAAATTTCTGGATTCATAACTATGGACCATCTAGCTAACTGTATCCACTTTATGTGTGTGTTTAAAGGACAGGACAAACAGTGCTTTCAACCTGAATGCTCAGTGACACCCTGTTGCAAAGACTACCTATGTGTTACTCTCCGCTTTACATGGCTAAGTTTTTTGACAGCAGGAGTTGGTGAGAATTCGTTTGGAAAACTGATCTCTCTCATTCAGACATAGCTTTTCTGGAGCAGAGTGTTTCAGAACATTTACTGGCAGCATAACATAGATGATGTCACAGAAGTAATTCCCGCACTGCCGAGCTACTTAATTCCCCATTAAATGCTGCCCTGACGTCAGTGGCCCACGCCAGGAGGACTGCCAGAGCTGTGCTGCATTCACAAAGACTCCTTATCGCCCCCAGGAACACCATTTTTCATTAATATTAATTTCAAATAATGTTATATTTTTCTAATCAAGATTTGATTTATTTGAGATTTGAAACTTTAACTAAAACTTTTAGAAGTTAATTCATTTCAAATGATGGAGCCTGATCTCATGACACCAATGTCATCTACAGTGGGTCTGGGAAAAGTCATGAAGTTGTGGTTTTCACGTTTGCCACATACAAACATATAAAAGGTAAGGTGTAACTGAAAAATACAAAACAATCAAGAATGTTGGTATTTTATAGGAATGCATATTCCCCATCCTCAGAAAGATGTTTTAAAAAGATATCTAATTCCTTTACATTTATAGTCCTAACCTCCAACATGTTTTGGATATAAAATGGCATTTTGTCCCTCGAAGGTCCCTTATAGTTCTGCTATTGTAAGAATTCATTGCTCCATCAAAGGAGAGAATTGGACACAGGAATTTAGTGGCCAGGAAAGACCTTAGCTATTAACACTCTTATTTACATCATATTCCAGTACCGTGTGGGGATAAGTGAATATCTGGGCTTAGAAGGTACTCTGGTATTATAAGGATGAAGAGTACCAGTTCCTTTTTTAGCTAATCTACTGCAAGAAATCATTCTGTTCATGTCTCTATCAGACATCAAACAGAAGGCGCTCGTGGCTGGGAGTTTTTTTAGATGGAGTCTCGCTCTGTCACCCAGGCTGGAATGTAGCAGTGCAATCTCAGCTCACTGCAACGTCCACTTCCTGGGTTCAAGTGATTTTCCTGCCTCAGGCTCCCAAGTAACTGGGATTACAGGGGCCTGCCACCACGCCTGGCTAATTTTTGTATGTTTTGTACAGATGGCATTTTACCATGTTCACCAGGCTGGTCTTGAACTCCTGACCTCAAGTGATCCGCCTGTCTCAGCCTTCCAAATTGCTGGGATTAAAGGTGTAAACCACTATGCCCGGCCAGTGGCTGAGATTTTGAAGACGAGTTAATGCAGGGACTATTTTCAGAGCCGTTGGCAGGGATGTTGAGGCCCCCAGGACAGCAGCAGCAGAAAACCTGTGTTACTGGAGCGCAGTGCATTGGTCTTATCCCAGGCTATAGCCAACAAGGCCAGGACTGACACCTTTACCCAGGAAGAACCAATCAACAAGCTCAGCTAAGCCAGCCAGCTGTTCATTATCAAGAAATTGAATTTAGCAACCAGAGATCCAGTCAGTCATATGTTATAAGACCCTTGAGTTATAAGATCCAGAGGCGCTGTGGCCAGTCAGTAAGCACCATATGTAAGCAGAATATAGAGCATCGTGGAGGAATCTGGTCTGGAGACAGAAGAAGACAGATGGAGAGAAAGTAGAAACTGAAGGCTCTGTGACCCCAGAAACACAGAGAGAGGTGGCCTCTTTCAATGACCACTGTGGCCCAGCCTTGTTCCTTTCAGTACTTAAGTCAGTTATTATCAGAGAGTTATGGCTTTAGAATAGCTAAAATTTTCCTGAGATGCCATTAAATATCTATTGTAATGACTGTAACATATTCTGTTTTATGAATTAAATACACCATGTTTTATTTAACAATTCCCCCATCCTTTCCAATATTTTGCATTATAAGCATTCTTGTAACTAAATTTCTGAGTGCATCCATGATTTTTTTCTGGAGATGAATTCCAAGAAGAGGAACTACTGGACTGAGCAGATGTTTTGATGTGTATTGCTCATTGCCTTCAGTTTGACCAATTCATATTTGGATAAGCAGCGTGTGGCAATATGGCAACCTATCCTCTAAATATTGTAATTCCTTTTTCTTTCTTCTCTCTTTTTTTTCTTTCTTCTCTTTTTTTTTTTCTTTCTTTCTTTCTTTTTTTTTTTTTTTTGAGACAGATTCTCCGTGTTGCCTAGGCTAGAGTGCATTGGCACAAATACAGCTCACTGCAGCCCTGACTTCCCAGGCTCAATTGATCCTCCTACCTCAGTCTCCTGAGTTGCTGGGACTCCAGACATGTGCCATGCCCAGCTAATTTTTGTATTTTTGGTAGAGACAGGGTTTAGCTATGTTGCCCAAGCTGGTCTCAAACTCCTGGGCTCAGGGGATCTTGGGTCTCCCAGAGTGTTGGGATTACAGGAGTGAACTACTGCACCTGGTCACACAATTATTATTACTTTCTTGTCTATGCTAATGTGTTAGGTTGAAAACAAGTACTTCATTGTTAATTTGCATTTCATTGATTGCACTTTTCCTCAAAGTTGGTGGGTGCATATCTTTGTATGTGTGTTTTGAGTTTATGACATTTTCTTCTTTTCTTTTATTTTTTCTTCTCTTTTCTTTTCTTTTTTTTTTTTTGAGGCAGAATCGTGCTCTGTTGCCCAGACTGGAGTGCAGTGGCGTGGTCTTGGCTCACTGCAACCTCCACCTCCTGGGTTCAAGTGATTCTCCTGCCTCAGCCTCCTGAGTAGCTGGGATTATAGGCACCTGCCACCACACCCAGCTAACTTTTTGTATTTTTAGTAGAGACAGGGTTTCACCATGTTGGCCAGGCTCGTCTCGAACTCCTGACCCCATGATCCGCCCGCCTCGGCCTCCCAAAGCACCGGGATTACAGGTGTGAGCCACCGTGCCCGGCGGCATTTGCTAATTTTCTATCACTATGATCCACATTTTCTCATTGATTTATAAAAGATTTTCAAATTAGCCCATTATCTATCATCATGGTTTAAACATTTTTTAGGTTTATTGTTTGATTTTAAAATTTTATGTTTTTGGGTGCAGTGGCTCATGCCTGTAATCGCAGCATTTTGGGAGGCCAAGGCAGGCAGATCACTTGAGGTCAGGAGTTTGAGACCAGCCTGGCCAACATGGTAAAACCTCATCTCTGCTAAAAATACAAAAATTACCCAGGCATGGTGGCTCACACTTGTAATCCTAGCTACTCAGGAGGCTAAGGCAGGAGAATAGCTTGAACCTGGGAAGCAGAGGTTGCAGTGAGCCAAGATCGCACCACTTCACTACAGTCTGTGTGACAGAGTGAGACTTCGTCTCATAAATAAATAAATTTTATGTTTTTGATGCAGAGGTTTCACTATTTTGCCCCTTGTTCTTTTTAAAATTAGGGAAATAATACCTGATTGTTAAAACTCACACAGCAAAGAGGTGCATAAGTTTAAAAAGGTGAAACTCCTCCACTTGATCACCCCACCCAATTGCATATCACAGCAGTCTGATGAATTTTATCTCATCATTTTCCAGGCAAACACACATATATGCATTTGAAGTTTTAAAAACAAAAATGAGATAATGTATACAGCTCTACAACTTTTGTCAGTAACGTACATCTACTTCATTAAAAAATGTTTGATATGATTTAAATATGCCATGTGCTTATATAACCACTCCCCAGTGACAAACATTTAGATAAAACAATATTGAATAATCATACAAATTATCTTGTATTATTATTGCTTTTTAATTTTTTTTTTTTTTTTGAGACAGGATCTCACTCTGTCACCCAGGCTGGAGTACAGTGGCACAATCACAGGTCACTGCAACTTCTGCCTCGGGAGCTCAAGCCATCCTCTCACCTCAGCCTTCTGAGTAGCTGGAACAACAGGTGCACGCCACTCCTCCTGGCTAATTCTCAAACCCCTGGCCTCAAGCGATCTTTCCACCTTGTCCTCCTAAAGTTCTGGGATTACAGGTGTGAGCCACGACGCACAGCCTCTCTGTTTCTGGGACACCCATTACATGTATTTTGGACTGCTTAATATTATCATAGAAGTCAATGATGTTCTCTTTATTATTATTATTTCAATTTTATTCTTTGTTATGCTTCATCTTGGATTTCTAGTGACCTCTCTTTAAGTTCACTGAATCTTCTTTAGCGTCCAATGTACTGTAAATTTGCCATTTTTATCTATTCTATTTTTTCAGTCCTAGAGTTTCCATTTGTTTTTTTTTTTAACCAAAGTTTTGGTTTCTCTCTTGAAACACCCATCTCTTCACCTGCATATATATATATATGCATAAAAGTTTGGAAAACATGCAGTCTGGCCATATGGTAGAAAAGAAATGTCCATTTTCAGGGGAGAAACTCAAGCAGGCTGCAGAAATTTGCATAGGTAAAAAGGAGCTGGCTGGACGCGGTGGCTCATGCCTATAATCCCAGCACTTTGAGAGGCTGAGATGGGTGGATCACCTGAGGTTGGGAGTTCGAGACCAGCCTGGCCAACATGGTGAAACCCCATCTCTACTAAAAACATTAAAGAATCAGCTGGATGTGGTGGCATGTGCCCGTAATCCCAACTACACAGGAGGCTGAAGCAGGAGAATTGGCTTGAACTCAGGAGGCGGAGGTTGTGGTGAGCCAAGATCACGCCACTGCACTCCAGCCTGGGTGATAGAGTGAGACTTTGTCTCAAACAATAGGAGCCAAGTGCCAAGTGCTAATAGCCAAGACAATGGGGAAAAGACCTTAAAGGCATTTCAGAGACCTTTGTGGCAGCCCCTCCCATCACACACCTGTAGACCTAAGAAGACTGAATGGTTTCATGGGCCAGGCCCAGGGCCCCTTTGCTGTTCCCTGCATCCCAGAAACTCCAGCTCCAGCTATGGCTCAAAGGGGCTCAGGTCCAACTTGGGCCACTGCTTCAGAGAGTGCAAGCTGTAAGCATTGGTGGGTTCCGTGCAGTGTTAATCCTAAAGATGCACAGAGTGCAAGAGTTGAGGTTTGAGAGCCCCTACCTAGATTTCAGAGGATGCAAGGAAAAGCTTAGGTGTCCAGACAGAAGACTGCTGTAGAGGCGGAGCCTTCATGCGGAACCTCTATTAAGGCAGTGCAGAGGGGAACTGTAGAGTTAGAGCCCCCACACAGAGTCCCCACTGGGGCACTGCCTAGTGGAGCTGTGAGAAGAAGGCCACTGTCCTCCAGACCCCAGAATGGTAGATCCACTGACAGCTTGCCTCCTGTGCCCAGAAAAGCTGCAGGCACTCAACTGCCAGTGCATGAGAGCAGCCGCAAGGGCTGAACCCTGCAGAGCCACAGGGGTGGACTGCCCAAGGCCTTGGGAGCCTATCCTTTGCATCAATGTGCCCTAAATGTGGAACACGGAGTAAAAAGTAGATTATTTTGGAGCTTTAACATTTAATGACTGCCCTGCTGGTTTCAGACATGCATGGGGCCTGTATCCTCTTTCTTTTGGTTGATTTCTCCTTTTTGGAATGGGAGCATTTACCCAATGCCTATACCCCCATTGTTTCTTGGAAGTAAATAACTTGTTTTGATTTTACAGGTTCATAGGTGGAAGGACCTAGCTTTGACTCAGATGAGACTTTGGGCTTTGGACTTTGGGGATTATTGCCAAACCTTGGTTGTATTTTGAATGTAAGAAGGACATGAAATTTGGGAAGCCAGGAGTGGAATTATATGGTTTGGATCTGTGTCCCCACCAAATATCATGTTGAATTGTAATCCTCAACATTGGAGGTGGGACTTGGTGGGAGGTGATTGGATCGTGTCCTTCACGGATGATTTTACACTATCCCTGCTTGGTACTGTCCTTGTGATACTGAGTGAGTTCTCATGAGACCTGGTTGTTTGAAAGTGTGTGGCAATGTCCCCCTCACTCTCTCTTCCTCCTGCTCCTGCCATGTGAGATGTCTTGCTCCCCCTTTGCCTTCCACCGTGATTGGAAGCTTCCTGAGGCCTCCCTAGAAGCAGAAGTCACCCTGCTTCCTATGCAGCCTGCAGAACTGTGAGCCAATTAAACCTCTTTTCTTTATAAATTACCAAGTCTCATGTATTTCTTTACAGCCAAGTGAGAAAGGACTGGTACAGCCTGCTAACTGATCTCCATGTTTGTATTCTTGACCTTTCTATAATTGATTCTCCACAGAGAAGCCAGAATGTTCATTTAACTGAAAAGTCGGATACCCCTTTTCAAAACCATCAATGGTTTCTCTTTGTACCTGGACTAAAACCCAAGTTCGTTATCACAGCCCACAGTGTTCTTCTGCATCATCTGTCCCCTACCTACTTCTCTAATCACATTTCACACCACCCTACTTTTCACTTACCAAACCTCCACCTGCACTTTTTTTTTTAACTTTCCTATCACATACCAAGCTTTTTCATTTTGCTCCCCAACCTACTGGCCTTTGTCTTGCTATTATTTGCTAGGAAAGTTATCCCAGATCATCACAATTTTTGGCTCTCAGATTTGTTCTTCATGATTTCCTGGATCCTCTCTGTATTGCATGGCACTGACATCTGCAAACACATTTCCTGAGGTTCCTTGGCCCGCTAGGTTTTGGTTAGGTTCAGCCAATGAGAGGCCTTTGGAAGAGACTAAAAGGAGGAGGGGAGAGAGAAGTCATAGCATGTCCCTCATCTCTCTGCTTTAGGAAATATCTTCAATGGGAGTTGAGTCCACTCTCTCTCCCCCACTCCAAGACCCCATTGCAGTGGTTCCTGTACCTAAAAAAAAAAAAAAATCTTCAGCAGTGATTGCACGTTCTCTGTGGTTCCAGTTCTTATCAGACAGCCCATGCCATAGGCTCTGGTAGTAACACTTCCTTTGTCACTCTTGAAGTTAAGAGTGATTTCCTTCCTGTTCATTTTGGGAAGCCTAAGGTCTAACCCTGTTTGACCTTATAGCTCTTCCAACACACATACTAAGTTTCTCTATTTAACTTATGCTACTTAAGCTGGCATAAGTGGGTTTTTTCCTGATGGAATTTGGTGAATGCATTTCGCTACATGTCATCATTCAGTTCTGAGCAAACAGAAATGTTCCCTGACAACCCGATCTACAGTAGCTTCCTAGTAGCACACGTCACATCACACTTCTACTTCATTGTCCCTCTTCTCCCGAAAGAATAGAGGCTTTGGCCAGGCATGGTGGCTCATGCCTGTAATCCCAGCACTTTGGGAGGCTGAGGTGGGTGGGTCACCTGAGGTCAGGAGTTCAAGACCAGTCTGACCAACATAGTGAAACCCCATCTCTACTAAAAATACAAAAATTAGCTGGGCGTGATGGCACACGTTTGTAGTCCCAGCTACTTGGGAGGCTGAGGCAGGAGAATTGGTTGAACCCGGGAGGCGGCAGTTGCAGTGAGCCAAGATTGTGCCACTGCACTCCAGCCTGGGATACAGAGCAAGACTCTGTCTCAAAAAAAAAAAAAAAAAAGTATAGATGCTTTAAAAGAGCACAGACCCCGTAAATCTTTTTCAGTACTGTTTCCCCATGCTTAGAATGGTGTCTGGAACAGAGTACCACCTCAAGGTATATTTTTTGAACAAATGAAAAATTTTTTCTAGTCCTTTTGTGATTTTAAACGATGTTAATTTTTTAATCCATCTATGATTTGTTTTTGTATAGATTTAAAAGGTAGATATAACTTGTTATAATATAACTTTAAAAAGTCACTGGCCTAACCCATTAATTGAAAATTATTCCTTCTACACTGATTTGTACTGATCCCTTTTAAATACTGAATCTTTACATGTATTGTACTTATATTTGTTACTGGACCTTCTGTTATGTTTAATTGTTCAACCCATGCAAGTAATGCAGCATTTTAATTATTGGATCTTTATAATACATTGTAATAACTGATTAATCAAATTATCCCTGAAATACTATTTATTTGTTTAGAGACAGGGTTTCTCTCCTGTTGCCTAGGCGGGAGTGCAATGGCACGATCTCAGCTCATTGCAGTCTCTGCCTCCTGGGTTCAAGTGATTTTCCTGCCTCAGCCTCCCGAGTAGCTGGGATTACAGGCTTGCCCCATTACACTGGGCTAATTCTGTGTTTTTAGTAGAGAGGAGGTTTCACCATTTTGGCCAGGCTGGTCTCCAACTCCTGACCTCAGGTAATCCGCTGGCCTCCGCCTCCCAAAGTGCTGGGATTATAGGCCAATACTATTTTTTAATTCTAGCTAATATATACAAATTTTATTGATCTAGATGTACTTTAGAATAAATTTTTAAAGTCCACCTAAATCTTGTTGGTCGAAACTCTTTTAAACATATAGATTAATTTGGGGGAAATTGCCTTTACAGTATTGAATCTTCTTTTCCATTTGTTCAAATCATCTGTGCATAGTGCAGTGCTTATAGAACTCTCATATAAATTCTGCATACTTTTTCTTAATAACAGCGAATACAAATTGAACTCTTACTATGTCAGAAACTGTTTTAAGTACTTTAAGTGTATTAACATATTTCAATCCACACAACAACCCTATAGATAGTTGCGTCGATTAATATTATTCCTACATAGGGGCTTTCTGCTCCGCTGGCTGGTAGGCCCGGCGTTCCCGGGCAAACGGAGGCTGCAGGCTGAAGGAGGCCCGGTGGGCCCCACTAGTGGACCGGGGCTAGCGGGTTGGCGCCGCGCTCCCGCAGGGTCTTGCCGTCTCCGGGCTGCAGGCGCGGCATGGCTTGCCGGGGACTTGCCAGCCGCGAGTGGAGCCCGACCAGATCTTCAACACGCTCCACCGCACCGGCATGAGCTGGTTCGGGTAATGGCGCAAGGGCATCGACCCCTGCACCAAGGAGGTGGTGAGCGTCAGGGCCGCGGACCTGGAGGAGGCCGAGGACACCCTCAGCCTCCTCCAGGAGGAGTTCCTTGCGCTCAACTGTGCCACAGCCTCGAGTCACCGCTGCTCCAGCTGCCCGCTGTAGGTTTCCTTGTAGGGCCCCAGCGGCGGCCGTGCTTAGGACTTGCAGAACCCAGCCCCCCTGAAGGAAACCTCCCCGCCATGGTCCTGGGGAGGTTCAGGAGGGTCTCAGTTGTCTGCACTGCCAACTCAAGAAATCCCCGAGACGCGAAGCCGCCCCGGTGCTGCCCTCTGAGCAGGGTGACGCGAAGCCGGCGGACCCTGAGGGGCGTGGCAGCCCACAGACCCGCAGACCGACAGGAACGCGTTCTCGGCAACCCCTTCTCAAGGGCGTCTGAGGTCGTCAGCAACAGCCTACGACTGCAACGCCGGCTTCTGGTGCCTGGGGATCAGGGCCATGAGACTGGCTAAGAGGGAGCCTCTGCACTCCGACCTGCACTGCATGCGCTCCCTGTTCCTGATCCCCCAAGAACAGTCCGGCTGCTTGAGCGCAGCCGCGGCCAGCCCTTGAGGGAAATGGCAGGCCTGGCCCGACAAGGACCCCGCGTCCGACTGCTGTCAAGGAGCTCCGGGAGCGCAAGGTGATCGCGCGTTCCAACACTTTTCCTCTGGGGCTCGTCGGTGCTCCCGGAGCTGCAAGTCCCAGGGGCACCGCGAGGATCCTAGCTCCTAGGATCCCGACGTCTACAACGCGGCAGAGGACGCAGGGCAGCCTCCCCGGGCGTCCCCTACCATCCGGCCGGGTCTACGCAGCATGCTTCACTGGGGACTGCCCTGCACCGCTCACAGAAGTCCGCGGAGCCAGTCAAGAGGCCCCGTGTTTGTCCACGCTGGGCGGCGCGCCTTCCGGGAGCGCAGAGAGAAGTGCAGGCAGAGCGGCTGCAGCAGGGCGCGCCCTGGAGCTCCAGGAGCTGGGCTGCACTCTGCAGAATCCCCGCGACGTGGGCCCGCGGAGCCGGGGACAGAGAGGGTCCCATGTCTCTGTTGTGAGCTCCGTAACAGCAGTGCTGACGTGGAAGGTGCCTCGTGTGTGTTGGGTCTGCAGGCCACGTCTCCTCCCACCCCTGAGCTGTGCCGTCCTGCACGCGGGGACGCCGGTCCCTGCTCCCAGCTCCCGTTCCCTCCCAGCCCAGCTGCAGCCACATCCGGCAGCTGAGCCCGGCCCCTCTGCGGACCCGCGCGGCCCGGTGGCTGCTCAGATCAAGCAGCAACAGCAACTATTGGGCAGCTCTGCTTCCTCTGCTTCCTCCTTCCACGGGTCGGTGGGGAGGCGACAGGGCAGCCCTCAGAGGAGCGCCCGGGCCGGGCCTGCTTCCACTGCCCCGGGCCGCTGTGCTCTCGGCCGGTGGTGGCCATAGATTTGCCTCACGGTGTTGGATCGGAAATGTGTCTGCTCATAAGTGCTTGTGTCATCCAGAATGTTTTTTTAAAGAAAATTGGCCTTAAAAAAAAATAAAAGAAAGAAAATTGGTCTTTTCAGTTGGGTGCTGAGTGGTTTTCCAGATCGTGTCCGGTGGCTCCTAGGATTGTAACGGAACACGGCGGCCCAGAAGGAATGGAACCCGGTGGTGTCATCTAGAGCAACTGGGATGAAATTGTTGATAACTTTGATGATATGAACTTAAAATAGTCTCTTCTTTGGGGCCTCCATGCTTATGGTTTTTAGAAGCCTTCAGCTACTCGACAGAGAGCTACTATTTTCTGCATTAAAGATCCAGAAAGTAATTCTGTCACCTGGACGCGATGTGGGAGCCTGCACATCGGTGGAACACATGTTCGAAATGAGATGCAAAACCTGCAGGCTGAAGCACCACATACTGTTGTTGGTACACCAGGGAGAGTGTTTGCTTTGTTAAACAGAAGATCTCTTCTCCAAAACGGATCAAAACGTTTGCTTTGGATGAAGCATCTGAAATGTTGAACCAAGGCTTTAAGGATCAAATCTATGAGATTTTGCAAAAATTAAATACAAGTATTCAAGTTGTGTTGCTTTCTGCTACGGTGCCAACTGATAATGTTGGAAGTGACCAAAAAAATCATGAGAGAGCCAATTCAAATTCTGGTGAAAACGGAAGAATTGAACCTTGAAGGAATCCATTTTATATTGAGAGAGAGTGATGGAAGTTGGATACACCGTGACTTGTATGAGACACTAACCATTACACAGGCTATTTTTCTCAGTACAAAGCACACTGTGACCTGGCTGACTGAACTGGCTGATTGAGAAAATGCATGCCGTGGACCTCACAGTTTCTATTCTGGATGGTGACATGGATGAGAAGGAGAGAGTTGTTATGAGAGAATTCTAATCAGGGTCAGACCATGTTCTGATCACTACTGACTTCTTGGCTTGTGGGACTGATGTGCAACAAGTGTCTTTGCTTATCAACCATGATCCACCTACCAATTGTGAAAATGACATTCGCAGAATTGGCAGAGGTAGGTTGATTTAGGAGGAAAGGTGTGGCTATGAACTTTGTTACTGAAGAAGACAGGAGGATTCTTGGTGACATTGAGACTTTCTGTAATACTATAGTGGAGAAAATGTCCATGAATGTGGCTGACCTTATTTAATTCCTGGGATGAGATAGTTTTGGATGCAGTGCTCAATGTTGTTGAATAGGCGATCACAACATTCTCTGTGCCTCTTTCTTTGGGAATATTTGAATCTTGTCTCAATGCTCATAATGAGCCAGAAATACAGATTTTGATAGCAAAGTGACATTACTTGTGAACTCTTGTGAGGAAAGTCATTGACTTTATTCTCTGTAGAGTTAGACTCTTGGGGTGGGTATAAAAGATGGAGTCTGGAAAACCTTTCTTTCTTAGAAATTTATTTCATAGTTCTGTAGAAATAGTTATATTCAATGTTCCCTATCACTTAATAATATACTTGTGGACTAAAAAAAATATAAGTGCTGTATAAAATCAGCTAACTATGTTAAATGAACATATCTGCCTTTATTGTGTTTGTCATTAGCCTGAATAGAAAGGCCTTTAAAATTGTTTTTTTAGAAAGCATTTGAATGCATTTGTTTGGTCTTGTGTTTTTCGTTTTTTGTTTTGAGACAGTGTCCCACTCTGCCACCCAGGATGGAGTGCAGTGTGGCAGGATCTTGGCTCACTGTAGCCTCGACCTCTCTGGCTCAAGGGATTCTCCTACCTCAGGCTCCCCAGTTGCTAGGACTACAGGCACTGACCACCATATATGGCTAATTTTTGCATAGTTTGTAGATACAGGGTTTCGCCATGTTCCCCATGCTGGTCTTGAACTCATGGACTCAAGGAGTCTGCCCACCCAAAATGCTGGGATTACAGGTGTAATTACTGGTGCCCACCCTTTGGTATTGTATTTATTCAATAAAGTATTTAATTAGTGCTAAAAAAAAAAAAGAAAGAAAATGAATTTACTTGTTTCCTTAAATATTCTTAGGTTAAGATGTTAGATTTCATAAAACATTGAGAGGCCTCTGCCAATTTCAATAAAGACCTGACTTGGAAAAAATATATAAACACACACACATATATAGATATAAAATTCCTATATAATTCGTATTTTTGTTGCTATGTTGAGTGGGATGATTCCCCTTTGCATTTTTTTTTTTTTTGAGACGGAGTCTTGTTGTGTCACCCAGGCTGGAGTGCAGTAGCACAATCTTGGCTCACTGCAACTTTCACCTCCCAGGTTCAATTGATTCTCCTGTTTCAGCCTCCTAAGTAGCTGGGATTACAGGCTCAAGCCACCATGCCTGGCTGACTTTTTAATATTTTTTGTAGAGACAGGGTTTCACCATGTTGGCCAGGCTGGTCTTGAACTCCTGACCTCAAGTGATCTGCCCGCCTCAGCCTCCCAAAGTGCTGGGATTACAGGCATGAGCCACTGTACCTGGCCCCTATTTGCATTTTCTAGCTGAATAATCATGATATAGGAAAGCTATTGATTTTTGTAAATATATTTTGTAACTGGTACAAATCTCCTTTTTAACAAGTTAAAGAAGCCTGGACAACATGGCGAGATCCTGCCTCAACAGAAAAACTTAAAAATTAGCCAGGCATGGTGGTTTGGCCTGAAGTTCCAGCTACTCAGGAGGCTGAGGCAGGAGAATTGCTTAAATCCAGGAGGCAGAGGTTGTAGTGAGCCGAGATTGCACCACTGCACTCCAACCTGGGCAAGAGAGCTAGACTCCATCTCAAAAAAAAAAAAAGTACCAGCTCAAGCAACCACTTAAGAATGCTGCCCTCTAATAAATGATATATGATTATACACACTTATATTAACATAAACTTTTTAGTAAACTTTATTTGAATATCATTTGCCGCATATTGACATTTTTGTCAAGAACAGACCACATACACAATGGTGGTACCATAGAATTACAATGGAGCTGAAAAACTGCTTTTCATTTTATTTTTAAATCTTATTTTTTATTATTTCTTTTACCTTATAGCAATAACTTAAGCAGAAAAATTCCTGTTGCTTAGTGACATCTTGATGATCCTGACGCTGTATAGACCTAGGCTAATGTGTGTATTGTGTCTTAGTTTTTAACATAAAAGCTTAAAAAGTAAAAAATAAAAATTTCTTAGAATAAAGATATAAAGAAAAGGAATATTTTTGTACAGATGTACAATATGTTGTGTTTTAAGCTAAGTGTTATTATAAAAGAGTCAAAAGTTAAAAAAATTTAAATGTTTATAAAGTTAAAAAGCTGGCTGGGCGCAGTGGCTCATGCCTGGAATCCCATTACTTTGGGAGGCTAAGGAGGGCAGATTATTTGAGATCAGGGGTTCAAGACCAGCCTGGCCAACATAGGGAAACTCCATCTCTACTAAAAATGTAAAAAATGAGCTCGATGTGGTGGCAGGTGCCTGTAATCCAGGATATTCTGGAGGCTGAGGCAGGAGAATCGCTTGAATCCAGAAGGTGGAGGTTGCAGTGAGTTGAGATTCTACCACTGCACTCCAGCCTGGGTGACAGAGTGAGGATCTGTCTAAAAAAAAAAAAAGAAGAAGAAGTTAAAAAGTAACAGTAAGCTAACATTAATTTATTACTGAAGAAAGAAACATATTTTTTTTATAAATGTAGTGTAACCTAAGTATAGGGTGTTCGTGAAGTCTGCAGTAGAATACAGTAATGTTCCAGGCCTTCACATTCATTCAGAGCAACTTCCAATCCTGCAAGCTCCATTCATGGTAATGTCCCTATACAGGGTTATCATTTTTATCTTTTATACTGTATTTTTACTCTATCTTTTCTATGTTTAGATATGTCTAAATACACAAATACTTACCATTATGTTCCAATTGCCTACAGTATTCAGTACAGTCACATGCTGTACAGGTTTATAGCTTAGGAGCAATGGGCGATATCATATAGCCCAGGTATCTAGGAGGCTATACCATCTAGGTTTGTGTAAATACACTGTATGGTGTTCACACAATGACAAAATCTCTTAATGACACATTTCTCAGAACATATCCTCATCTTTAAGCAACACATGACTGCATTTGTCATTAATCATATTCAACAATAAGAATTAGTATCATCTAAGAAGATTCCACTATGTGACAATACTGTATTTGACACATTACATATGCAATCTCATTGAATCCTTGCCACAACAGTCTGTAGTAAGAATCATCGTATCCATTTTACAGATGAAAAGCTGAGGCTCAGAGAAAATCAGTAACTTCTCCAAGATCATCAATTTCTACTCTGTTGCTTGTATATAACTTGTAAACAAGCACCACCTATTCTTAATTTTTAAAATTGTTACTGGGCATGGTAGCTTATGCCTATAATCCCAATGCTTTGGAAAGCCAGGGTGGGAGGATCACTTGAGGCCAGGAGTTTGAGACCAGCCTGGGCAACAAAGCATTTGTCATTGATTATAAAGATCCCATCTTGACAAAGAAATTTTAAAAGTTAGCTAGGCATGGTGGCACATGCCTGTGGTCCCAGCTACTCAGAAGGCTGAGGCAGGAGGACCACTCGAGCCCAGGAGTTCAAGGTTGTAGTGAACTATGATGGCACCACTGCACTCCAGCCTGGGTGATAGAGTGGGATCCTGTCTCTAAAAAGAAAAAAAAACCTATATAAATAAAATTGTTAATTATAAAAACTGTAATTAGGCTTTGATAGTCTCAGATAAAGAGAAGCGAGGAGGACCCAACATGGGTGAATTTCTGCAGTGCTGTGTTCTTAAAACCTGGGTGCATGTCTTCTCTGTAATTTCACTATAGTTTGAGACAAGGAGGTGCGATGTTGTCTGAAGGTGGCTTCTGAGTCCACGAGTCTATGAATGTCTTTTTTTTTTTTTTTTTGAGACGGAGTTTTGCTCTTGTTGCCCAGGCTGGAGTGCAATGGTGCAATCTAGATTTATTGTAACCTCCACCTCCTGGGTTCAAGTGATTTTCCTGCCTCAGCTTCCAGAGTAGCTGGGATTACAGGCATGTGCCACCATGCCCGGTGAATTTTGTATTTTTAGTAGAGATGGGGTTTCTCCATGATGGTCAGCCTGGTCTCGAACTCCAGACCGCAGGTAGTCTGCCCACCTCGGCCTCCCAAAGTGCTGGGATTACAGGCGTGAGCCACCACGCCCGGCTGAATGTCTTATCTGAGTCTCAAAAAGCTTTAATTTCTCAACGTGTTGAGAAAAAAACTCAAAAGAAAATTATATGGATTACTCCACAGACTCAAAGTATTTAATATTTGCCTTTTCTTTTAATGTCTATTTTAAGTTATGCTAAGGCTTTATTTCAAGGTGTCTCATAAACACTACCTTTCTCCTTAATATTTTCAGTTTATTAGCTACACTAGAATTAACTCAGACCTGTTAGCAATGACACTATCATGTTTCTTCCACTCTCCTGAAGTTGCCCGTTCTCAGGCAGAGATTGTGACAGTGTTGTGAGGTGATGCCATTTCTGGTTTTGTTTGTTTGTTCTGTTTTTTATGAGACAGAGTCTTGCTCTGTCACCCAGGCTGGAGTGCAGTGGCGCCATCTCGGCTCACTGCAACCTCCACATCCCAGGTTCAAGCGATTCTCTTGCCTCAGCCTCCCAAGTAGCTGGGACTACAGGCATGCACCACCATGCCAGGCTAATTTTTGTATTTTTAGTAGAGATGGGGTTTCACCATGTTGGCCAGCCTGGTCTTGAACTCCTAACCTCAAGTGATCTACCTGCCTCAGCCTCCCTAAGTGTTGGGTTTACAGGCATGAGCCACTGTGTCTGGCCCATTTCTGGTACCTAAAGCTTTTGTGTTTCTTTCTTTCTCCTCCTAGTTTAACACTTTTAGAAATGTTATCATTTCTTTTCCTTATAATGGAATAGTTAACTATAGATTTTCATGGAATGCCAGATATGTAATCAAAAAAGGTGCCTTCTCCTTCTGCTTGGAAATTATAACCTTTCTTTCTTTAAGGCAACTTGATCTCACAAGCTTATGTTTATGATCTACAGATCTTTATGGTAGTCTCAACTCAACTCAGAGTTGCCCTTAAAACAAAAGACAGTCTATCAGTCATGTAAGTTATTTGGCTTCATAGAGACACACAGAAAAGATTGACTGTATTGAACTCAGGCAGATCCATTTGTTGAACTGAAGGTCTGAATCTAGCCAGTGGTATTTCCAACCCAATTCTGTTGAGAATTAGTTAATAACTTTCAGCTAGGTATCCTTGTAAAATTTATTTATTTTTTTGAATAAATAAATTGAAGAGAACCTTGGCTTAGAAATTCACACATACATATATGCTACTATGGGAGAGAAAGGTACAATGAACTGTGATTTTGTAAAATGTCACATTAAAGAATCATTATTTTATAACTTCAGTGGCTTTAACAAAAGCTGCTAAAAATCAACTCAAGATGGATCAACGATTTAAATCTAAGACCTGAAACTATAAAAATTCTGGAGGATAACATCAGAAAAACCCTTTTATACATTGGCTTAGGCAAAGGTTTCATGACCAAGAACCCAAAAGCAAATGCAATAAAAACAAAAATAGATAGCTGGGACTTAATTAAACTGAACAGCTTCTGCACAGCGAAATGAACAGTCAGCAGAGTAAACAGACAACACACAGAGTGGGAGAAAATCTTCACAATCTATACATCTGACAAAGGACTAATATCTAGAATCTACAATGAACTCAAACAAATTAGTAAGAAAAAAACGAACAAATTCCATCAAAAAGTGGGCTAAGAACATGAATAGACAATTCTCAAAAGAAGATGTACAAATGGCCAACAAACATACGATAAAATGCCCAACATCACTAATTATCAGGAAAGTTCAAATTAAAATCACAATGCAATACCACAATGTGATACCACAATCCTACAAGAGTGGCCATAATAAAAAAATAATAGATGTTGGCGTGGATGTGGTGAACAGGGAACACTTGTACACTGCTGGTGGGAATATAAACTAGTACAGTCACTATGGAAAACTGTGTGGAGATTCCTCAAAGAACTAAAAGTAGAACTACCATTTGATCCAACAATCCCACTGAGTATCTACGCAGAGGAAAAGAAGTCATTATATGAAAAAGATATTTGCACACGCATGTTTATAGCAGCACAATTTGCAATTCCAAAATTGTGGAACCAACCCAAATGTCATCAATCAATGAGTGGATAAAGAAACTATGGTATATTTCCCAGCACTTTGGGAAGCCAAGGCAGGCAGATCACAAGGTCAAGAGATTGAGACCATCCTGACCAACATGGTGAAACCCCATCTCTACTAAAAAGTACACACCTGTAGTCACAGCTACTTGGGAGGCTAAGGCAGAAGAATCACTTGAACCAGGAGGCAGAGGTTGCAGTGAGCCGAGATTGTGCCACTGCACTCTAGCCTGGTGTCAGAGCGAGACTCTGTCTCATGAAACAAAACAAACAAACAAAAAACTGTGGTATATATATACAATGGAATACTACTCAGCCATAAAAAGGAATGAATTAATGGCATTTGCAGCAACCTGGATGAGACTGGAGACTATTATTATTCTAAGTGAAGTAACTCAGGAATGGAAAACCAAACATCCTGTGTTCTCACTCATAAGTAGGAGCTAAGCTACGAGGATGCAAAGGCATAAGAATGACACAGCGGAATTTGGGGGCTCGAGTGAAAGGGTGGGAAGGGGATGAGGGATAAAATACTGCAAATTGGATGCAGTGTATACTGCTCGGGTGATAGGTGCACCAAAATCTCACAAATCACCACTAAAAAACTTACTCGTATAACCAAACACCACCTGTTTCCCAATAATCTATGAAAATAAAAATTTTTTAAATTAAAAAGAAAAAATCAAAATAAAAGCTGCTGAAACCACTCAGCCTCCTTCACAGTAAAAAGCTGCTGTGTGTTGATGCTGGAGAGGATGTGGAGAAATAGGAACACTTTTACACTCTTGGTGGGAG
The DNA here is from genome assembly GCA_963573385.1 of Cacajao melanocephalus. NCBI lineage: Eukaryota > Metazoa > Chordata > Mammalia > Primates > Pitheciidae > Cacajao > Cacajao melanocephalus. Next base: position 78,380 of record CAUYLG010049618.1, read on the forward strand.
TATAAATTAGTTCAACCATTGTGCAAGACAGTGCGGCGATCCCTCAAGGACCTAGAAACAGAAATTCCATTTGACCCAGCAATCCCATTACTGGTATATATCCAAAGGATTATAAATCATTCTATTATAAAGACACACGCACATGTATGTTCACTGCGGCACTGTTTACAATAGCAAAGACTTGGAACCAACCCAAATGCCCATTGATGATAGACTTGACAAGGAAAATGTGGCACATATACATCATGGAATACTCTGCAGCCATAAAAAATGATGAGTTTGTGTCCTCTGTAGGGACATGGATAAATCTAGGAACCATCATTTTCAGCAAACTGACACAAGAACAGAAAATCAAACACCACGTTCTCACTCATAGACGGGTGAGAACACATGGACACAGGGAGGGGAGCATCACACACTGGGGTCTCTTGAGGGGGAATGGGGAGGGACAGCGGTGGGTAGGGAGGTTGGGGAGGGATAACGGGGGGGGGGAAATGTCAGATATAGGTGACAGGGGGATGGAGGCAGCAAACCGCATTGCCATGTGTGTACCTATGCAACAATCCTGCATGTTCTGCACATGTACCCCAGAACCTAAAGTGCAATTATATATATATAGATAGATAGATAGATATATAAAGGTGCTGTGTTTTTCATGCCCATTTGCAAACTTTGTGCCAAACTAAATGTTAACGAGAACCTTAAAGAAAGGTTTCACCTCCAAACCACAAACAGTGCTCTGAAAGTGCAGAAACAGCAAAAAGTCAAACACAAACAAGCCTAAGGCTTTGTGACGCCAGAGGAAACCACAGGTCATAGAAAAACAAATTTTCCCTTTCACACTCTCAGTATCATACTCAGGGGCTGGCATGACAGTGGAGGTGTCTGGGCTTAATACAGTCACCATGCAGTGTCAGCTGTCTGCGAGTAGCATGAGGAGGACGCTGAACAGGGATGGAGTGTGCTGCACATCACTATGAGTATTCTCATGTTGACTTTCCTCTCTGCCTCAGCACCAGAACATCCTCCTGTTGGCTTCAGTGGTCTCTGTGTTGTCAAGGAAAATGACCCAGAGCAACTGTCTACTCACCAGCTTTGCCTGCGTCACACTTATAAGGCTCTTGATGCATAATAGGTTTATTAGTTTCCAAGCAGGTAGTATTGATTAATAAAGGAGGAAAACACTCCATGTATATGATCAAGCAGCCCCTCTTAATCTTTTAGGCACTTCAACAGCAAAATAGGCAGGCATTTACCAAAAAAGCTTTCATAGACACCAAAGTTTATATTTTAGCTGCTCAAGAAAAAGAAATTAACCATGGGACATTTCTATAAACAATAGGCCAGGCATGGTGGCTCATGCCTATAATCCCAGCAGTTTGGGAGACTGAGGCAGGTAGATTGTCTGAGGTCAGGAGTTCTAGACCAGCCTGGCCAACATGGTGAAACCCTGTCTCTACTAAAAATACAAAAAATAAACTGGGCATGGTGGTGCACACCTGTAATCTCAGCTACTTGGGAGGCTGAGGCACGAGAATCACTTGAACCTGGGAGGTGGAGGTTGCAGTGAGCTGAGATCTTACCATTGCACTCCAACCTGGGTGACAATGTGAGACTCCATCTCAAAAATAAATAAATACATAAATAAATATTTTGTCTTAATGACTTGTTTGCAGAACTCAATGTATCATTCAAGGCAATAACATTTAGCATTATAGAGTTCAAGATCATATGCAAAGGCCTGTACTCAAACTCCCCTCAAGTGAAAAACAATATGCCAGTGAGCTCAGTGAAGAATTCAGGGAAAAAAATACATCTCTAGAAAATGCATTTTAAAAAAATTTTATTCAGTAGATTGCACTGTTTATAATAGCAACAAATTGGATGCCAACCAGTAGCAGACTGGTTAAAATATTGGCACATAGTAAATGCTCACTAAATGCTTATTGAATGAATACACGAATGCTAACAGTTTCCATTGCTTCCAATGCTCCCTTGCTTCCCTCCTATTCTCTAGGCTCCTGTTGATTCTGTGAGCCCCAACAGCTCTCCATAAATCTTGTCTGTGTTTATGATTGCAACCCAAAAAGGCTGATGGACATATAATATTAATGGGATAAAAAAAAAACAAACTCGCTTTATAAACAATATTATATTTCAGTTCCAGTATAATCATAAAGGTATAGCTTTTGAATTGGTTTGCTTGTTTGCTGATATACTAAATCACACTTCAACCCTTAAGAGGTTTGAAAATAAAGTGAGATCTCATCACTTGACATGTGCATCAGAATGGAGCACTGGTAATTAGGAGGTCTCGGAGATCATAGGTTCCTATGGACAGAGATATCCCAGATAGTCACAAGGTGAAAAAAAGCACAGCAGTGATAATCAGGAAGACACACAGGTTGGTGGTGGTAGGTATATTATATTGATTTAGTCGCAAGTAGAATCAGCCAAGTATTGGACAATGAAGAAGGATACTGAAGGATATTGAAAGGATACTGAAAAAATACAGAGTCAAGGAAAGCAGGAGGTGCTCTTTACTGGAGAACTTAGTACCAAATAGGTAGCAGGGAAACCCAAGATTATCCTATTCAAAATACGGGACCTGAAGGAAAGAACTAGTAGGAAAAAGCAGTTTTATGCTATAACTTTATACTCCGCAAGTACTGCCATCCAAATAACCTGTATTTGGGGCTGGGTGCTGTGACTCACACCTGTAATCTCAGCGCTTTAGGAGGCTGAGGCAGGAGGATCATTTGAAGCCAGGAGTTCAAGACCAGCTTGGATAACAAAGTGAGAGCTTGTCTGTACAAAATAAAAAGTTAGCTGGGGCCAGGTTACTCACGCCTGTAACCCCAGCACTTTGGGAGGCCGAGGCAGGTGGATCACTTGAGGTCAGGAGTTTGGGACCAGCCTGGCCAACATAGTAAAACCCTGTCTCTGCTAAAAATACAAAAATCAGCCAGGCATGGCGGTGGGCATCTGTAGTCCCAGCTACTCTGGAGGCTGAGACAGGAGAATCACCTGAAGCTTGAACCAGGGAGGCAGAAGTTGCAATGAGCTGATACTGTGCCACTGCTCTCCAGTCTGGGCAACAGGGTGAGAATCCATCTCCAAAAAAGAAAAAGTTAGCCAGACATGGGAGTGTGCACCTGTAGGCCTAGCTACTTGGCAGGAGGATGGCTTGAGCCCAGGAGTTGAAGGCTGCAGTGAGCTGTGATTGCACCATTGCACTCCCGCCTGGGCAACAGAGTGAAACTCTTGTCTCTAAAATAAATAAATAAATAAATAAATAATCTGTATTTAATCTTCAAAGTAACCTCATGAGGAAGGTATTACTATCCCCAATTTGAAAGTGGGAGAACCAGACCTTAAAGGTACATATTTGTCTCAGCACGGGAGGCTCAGAGAGCAGAGTCGGAAGCAAAGGCTAATGTGCTCTGTGTCATCAAGAACAAGCCCAGGGAGCAGGAGCAATGACCAAGGGAAACAAAGGAAGGAGGAGGAGTCCACCGGAGAGTACGGTTTTGGGGCCAGCCATCCTGCATCCTACTGGACAGAGCTCACCCCACAGGGAGTTCACTCCCCACATGCATGGCCTGTGCATGCATGGGCACTGAGAGGGCTACGACTGTGCACCCCTGGCATCATTGTCTACTGAGAACTCTGAGCAGAGTGCACTACAGGCAGGGTGGTGTGAGGTTGCATCTGTGTGAGGTCAGCTGGAGCCTTGAAGAGCTGATCATTGCAAAGTGGTACTCAGGAGCTGCTAGACACCATGCTGTTCAGTGGGGTCTGGGATTTGTTCCGAATCTTCTGTTACATCTGGATGAGGGAAGAAGGGATAAAGGTAAAGGAGGTGGTGGTGAAGTCAAATTCCAGTCTGTAGACAGTCCGAGAGTTATGCAGTTTAGGAGAATCCCAGGAATATTCTTAGTATGATGTAGGACTTTCCACAGTCTTATAGTTTGTGTTCCACAGGTAGACACTATATATACTGTTCACATATACGAGCACAATTTAAAACTTTAGGATAAAAGAATATATGAGTTGACTTTCATTCATGATTTGAACAAATATATTTGCATTTTCCAAAATGTATTAGTCCCCTATTCTACCTTGATAAAACCATGATCTGGGTACAATGAGGCATGAGAAACCTTGGCAGCAACTGCCTTCATGCTGTCCAGAGAAGGAAACGTTGTTTCTAGGTGGGAGCTCCTGATTCCAAACCTCTCACCTGTAAGTGACCTTGAGTGGATATAAAATCTACCTTCTCACTCTCATCTTTTACACGGAAAACACCCTTAATTTAATGTGAAAAATGGAATCAGTATAATGATGGATGAATCACAAATATATATATATACACACACAAACACAGATGTGATCCTCTTGCCTCAGCCCCCCCAAGTAGCTGGGATTACAGGTGCCTGCCTAAAAATATAGACCAGCCTAAAAATATAGACTAAGGTTTGTATTTTAATTTCATTAGAGCTACAGACTACTCCGTGAATACTGAGTTATTATTAGCAAGCTCTGTAAGCTGACTGGAAAACATCTATCATAAGGCAGGGCAGCCACTAACTGGCAGAAACAGAAGCCATGCAGAAGAATCCATTACATCAAGAGAGAGATCCAAGATGGCCGATTAACAACAGCTCAGGATTGTAGCTCCCAGTGAAAGCACAGAGAGCGAGTGGACGCCGCACTTTCAGATGAATTTTTGTTGCCCACAGACTGGGAGATTCCTGGTGGAGGAGCCACACGGGTCGCCAGAGCGACTTTTTTGGCTGGCGTGGCTGTTTTGCCGGCACCCTGGCACGGCGCTTCTCAGTGCGGACTATACGGGACGGGACGGGGTGCCCTTTGAGTCGGGCTCGGCTGGTCCCATCCCCACAAGGAGAACAGCAATTGGAAGTGCTGAGGACTGAGAGTTTCACAGTAAGCACAGCTGAACCCGGGAAGCCTAGCTCTGTGGGGAAGGGGCATCCGCCAAAGGAAAACTAAGAAACAGAAAAACTTCATCACCAACAAGCCGGACGTTCACTCAGACCCAATCAGAAAGTCAGCAATTACAAACACGACAGGTGGATAAATCCACAAAAATGGGAAGAAACCAGTGCAAAAAGGCTGAGAACACCCGAAATCAGAATGCCTCTCCTCCTACAGGGGATCACAGCTCCTCATCAGCAAGAGAACAAGGCATGATGGAGAATGAGTG